>JZKD02S0092342.1:105916-138333 GCA_000966675.3 Picea glauca | reverse complement strand
TTAAAGAAAATAAAACACTTCAAACAATGGAACAATTAAAGAAGGCAGTGCAAGCAAGCAACAAACCAATAATTGTTTCAAATGAAGTAATCGATCTTAAGCAAGAACAAGAAATAATTTTTGAATAGAAAATTAATCATAAGTTGCTTCAAGATAAGCTCATGTCGTGCAAATATCTCAAGTATATCAGCTCATTTGCAGTCGTCTTCTTGATATTGTCATTAATAATGTTTTCTACATGGATGATAGTGGCTTCAGTAAGATGTAACAGGGTTCAAATGGCTAACAATATACTGTCAGTTGTCATGATTGTGTTACAGTTGATCTTAATGAGATAGGTGCATAGGATAGATTTCAGAGACAGCGGACAAGCTGGGTGGCCTATCCCGAGCTTTTTGACTGGTTAGTAACCTTTTGGGGACCAAAAGGTCTTTTAGTGGGGAGGTGTGATCCAAAATCGGATCCAGAAGCCTAACAGGGCTCAAAAAGGCTCAAAAATGAAAGTGCTAGGAATCCGACAAAACTAGTGCCATTGCATCCGTCTCGTCTTCTTGATTCCAGCCATATATTTACTTCATCAAACGGGCTCCGTATGCGCAAGATATCGCATTCTGTCCAAAAACCCAAACAGGCAAAAAAAGGGGGATGACTGTACAGTCTGTACAGTCCGTAGAGTGCCATGTGGCATGCTGATTGTACAGGTCGTACGGACGTATAGATGACGTAGCAACTCCTGAAGATGACATGTGGCAGGTGATGTGGTGTATGGAAGATAGTTGGACCAAGCCATGGGTGACACGTGTCACCACTGTAAGGGTGACACATGGCATGGGATGACGTCAGTAGCTGACTGGGCAGGTACAGTGGCAGGTAATGTGGACCTTCCGACATTCAACACTTGGCAGTTTTTGGTTGGGTGTTGAGGTGTCGCGTGGCCCAGTCATGGGCTACCACGTGGCACCCTGTGGTTGGTTCGTGGGTTGTGTAAAATTATATGGTTTTACCGTGGGTCGAACCCCCGACCTCTCCTCCACGCAATAGACTGGCAGGACTGAGCTAACCACCTGGGCCACTGTTGGTGCTTATTAGTTATACGACACATATAATATTTATGTTTGATCCAAGGTTTATTCGGTGGGGGAAAGGGTTGGGGCTTAACCCCAGCCCTCAACACAGTTTCACTGACTATGCGACCAGCGACCACGGAATTTTGCGGATAAGGCCTAGCCCTTGGTTCCTGGGTGGTCGCATACGACCCAGGCCATACACCAAAGGGGGTAAGTTGTTAATCAACGGTCACATGATATGCGCCTGATGACTAGGAGCTAGCCCGGACCCGGGGCTAGCGTGCAGGTGGAGCGCCTAGCCACATAGCCATGTGCCCATAGGACCAGGGGGCTAGCGCGAAGGGGGATGCACCCTACATTTATTCAAAAGTGGGTTTTTATTATAAATTTCTTATTTTTAAATGATTTTAAGCCTGTTAATAATGGATTTTCTCCATTTTTGGGAGATATTGGACATTTTTGGAGCCCAAATTTTGGGAGGAAGTTGGGGATGGATAACCAACTTCAGATCTATAAAAACCAGGCCTGATTGAGGCCATGGGGGATAGAAAAAGTAGATTTATGTTGAAGGGAAGCCAATCCAAAGCCATTTTTATGCAGGGAATCTATTGAGGAGAAGACGCTTGCGGGCCATTTCTGGGAGCTCCAGACGTCCGTTTTGCGTGTCGTTTTCTTTACAAGGTTCTAGAGATCTGGAAGAACATGACCAAATTGGTCTTGTAGCCAATTGGAACTGTTGCGATGTACGTTTGAGCTTTTGAACAGAAATAAAGAAGCCTCCCCCATAGAGACAAAGGCCCGGAGACGTAGGCAAAGTTGTGTCGAACTCCGTTATCAATCCTCGTGTTATGTTTTGTTGTTTATTATTTCATTTTAGATCTACATATGTGTATATGTCTGTCATAATTCCTCTCTTTTCCTCATTCTTTCATTAAGCTTCTCAATTGGATAATTAACACATGCAAAATTAAAAATCAACCATAGTCATTAAAAGATCCTACGGATCATGAAACCAGATCGACCACTTTGGTTTCACTCTTCAAGGGAGGATTTGGATCGAATGATGACGGAACCAGATCGACCAATTTGGTACTCCTCAAGGGAGGAGTGGGATCGATCGATGATAGAATATTTCTACCACTTTGGTTTCACTCTTTAGATCAAGAGTGGGGATGGTCGATGATAGAACTAGATCAACCACTTGGGTTAGTGGTTCAACCAAGGATGAAACTAGATTGACCACCTGATCAACCAGACTAACCAGTGATGGAACCAGATTGACCCATCCATCAACTAACAAGGGTTTCAAAGAAATATTACGATAACCAGTTGGAAGTTGAATATTTTCCAAAAGACAATAATCCTCGTCCATACGAGGGAATAGGTTAGATTAATGGTCACCTTCACATAACGAGTAAGGAAATTTGAAAGTTCTCTTATTCTTACCAACCTTAATTTCACTAGCAGACGGGGTGTAACCAAAATGTCCCATAGTGGCTGATGACATTGAAGAACACATTTCTAAGACCTTGGGGAGACCGTGGAAATCCCTCAAAAAGTGGTTACCCTTACAAAGCTTGCAAGTGTACTTGGGATTACGGGTTGTTTGGGTGATATTTTCATCATCAACACTCCTAACACGACTAACAGTAATTGGTTGTTCTCCAACATGTATGGAAATAGTTGGAAGTTTGGACCCTTGATTATTTTTCTTCTTCTTAATCTTCCTTTTCTTCTTCTTCTTATTCACTGGGTTACTAGCTTCAGAGCTTTCACTCGGTGAAGAAGATGAAACTAAAGAAGACCTTGGAAGTGAAGAAGGTGAAGAATATCTTACTGGTGAAGAAGGTGAAGGATCAAAATGAGGTTGATGTTCTAGTGGGGAAGTTCTTACAACTGAATCACTTGCTTCATTCAGGATTATCAGAGTGGAAATTTTAGGCATGGGGAGGAACATCTCAAGACTTAGGTGCAACAATTGGATTGATCATATGACTAGTACAAGACTTGAGACACACAATGTACGTAGACATGGAAGAGTTGGTTGAAGTATGAGCACAACAGTGAGTCACAAGGAGTTCAACACTTAGGAAATTTTTTGAAGTAAAGTGGGAAGGATTCTGTTGTAGCAGGAAGTGACAACAACCAAAGAACCGAACAATAGCACAACAACAACAACACAACAATATAGTGCAACAAATTTGGGTGAATTTCATCCTTGGAGTTTGATGAAGTTACCATATGCATTCAGGAAACAAATTCTACAAAGTTAGGTGCAATATAGATTGGTTTGTGGAAACTTGGGGTTTCCACTTCATAGAGAAATCTTGGAGTTTCCACTTTGGAAGAATTTTGGGTTTTTGGTTGGCACAAAGTTGGGGTTTCCAGTTTCGCAGAATTTGGAGTTTTCGGTTGGCACAAAACTTGGGGTTTCTAGTAGACTTAATTGCAATGGAGGCATGATTTTGGGCAAATACTTGGAGATCATATATTTTGTGGATTTTTGGGGGGATGACAACAAATTGAGGTGGCAGAGGATGTAAGGTATTCAACTAGATGGGCACATAGAACCTCTACCAAATCCTCAAAGAGACAGAACTTAGGGTTTCTCTAGCACCCAAGTTGGGAAAGAGGATGCCTTGGGCATGCGAACATGCAAAGGGGCTTGCCCAAGTATGAAGAAACAAAGAGATTCAGGTGTGTTGGCATGAGGAGTGCACCAAGGTTGGGGAACATCAGTCCCAACGAGCATGATCATTGACAAGCACATGGGTTCATTCAGGAGATCAGGTACATGAAGATTTGTTTAAGTGACTTGGTCTACGAATGGGTGCAATGATTCTCTTGGACACATGGGTTTGTAAAGGGGCATGACACTCCCAAAGGACGCGATGGTTTGTGGAGGGACCTTTGGAGGCCCTATAACAGAACAAGGGTGTACCACCAAGGAAGGAATTTTTTAATACAAGGAGAGAAAGAAGATCTCTATGGTTACGAGAGAGGCTTATACGAAGAGGGACAAGCTCCCTCAAGGACCCAAGTCGATCCAAATGGGAGGACTTGTGTTTCCTTGAGGTGGATTCAATCAATAGAGTTGGGAGACCTCCTTTTGGGATGATTTTGGGGAAGTCTAGAAATGTAGGCATGTTGGAGGCATGTGTGAGACAAAACAAAAACTTGTGAAGTCTATGGAAACAAAGAGACAAAAATTCTACGAATGAGGGAATGTCTAAGGTGCACTACAGGAGGTTGCAAAGACAGTTGCGACATAGAGTCTTAGTGTGAAGAATATTTGTATGAGTGTCTTGATGAGGTGAGGTGAGTCATTTGAATCTGTTGAAGTTGTAAACTGAGCCGATAGTGCTCATATTGTAATTGTTTCGCAATAACAAAGACTTAGCCAAGTGTTAGGCATGGTTCATGCCACACATACTATATTTGTGTATGTATTATTGATCTAGATTTATGAGCGGAAAAAAATGAATAACAAACTGAATACAATAACATAGAGATACATAGAACATTAACAAATATCCAATGAACAATAACTTATATTGAATAAATAAAATAGGTTGAAACTGTAAAACTACAGAACTGAAAACAACTTGCTCGAATGGTGGTAGCTATCTCTAAGAAGAGATGTGGTTGCTATGTGCATCTGTCTAAGAAGAATGATTACAATGAGGATCCAGAGGAATTTTTAACATTACTCATGAATTCCAAAACCCTAGACATCCAAAAACCTAACCCTAGGAGATGAAACGCCAAAAGCTATGTGGGCCCTGATGGGTAAGTTGGTACCTCAACTTCCTGGGGTTGTAACTTTTGCATATGACCTCCATTTTAGGCACGTGATAGCCTGTTGGAAACGTCTTCTCAAGAAATACACATTATTCCATCAAACTCTAACTTTGTCTATAGTTTGACTGTGGAAAGACAAAAAAACATTGTTTAGGGCCCCAAAATGACCTTGGAAGTTTAGAAAAATGTGTTGACATGAAAAATTCTAAAGTAATCCATTTGGATTAAGTGGTTGGCCACTAGTATCCACCTGGAATATGTGCAGGGATTCAAACAACCCCATAAGTGTAGAACCCACAATTACAAAAAAGTATAGAATAATGTGTTGAACTAAAAACTGTCAAGAGGAGCCATTTGGAATAGGTCGGTGGCCACCAATATCCACATGGATCAGTCCTCCCCCCTTAGGAAGCAATGGTATTCATCATATTGAGTTCCCCCATCATGTGAGGAAACTTATGTTGAATTTCACCTCGACTGATCCACTTGCCTTGGTGTAGGAGTTTCCCTACCTTGACAACTTGATAAAGTTGGATCCTCTGCTGGCGAGTGCCCTTGACCTGTGTGTCCACTAGCTTATCAGTGGATGCATGTTCCATGCAACCAGGGTTGAGATTTTGTGGTTTCAGCTGTTCCACAATCTCTGATGTGTCCAATAATGGTGGAAAATATGGTCGAAGGAGGTTAACATTGAACACTAGGTGCAATCCAAGGATGGGTGGAGTGTTGAGATCAAAATCATTTATATCCACAGACTTGGTGATAGTGTAAGGCCCATAGCGAAGTGGGCAGAGATTTCGATCGGGCCCTGAAAGGTTCTCTTTATACAAATGCAACCATACCTTGTCTCCCACCTGAAACTGGTGCAGTACCCGGTGTTGATCATGGCGTTTCTTGTACTTAGCATTGGCTTTCTGAAAAAACTCATGGACTTGTTGGTGGATGTGCTAAATCCACTCAATGAAACTGGTGGCTTTGTTAGCCTCAAACTGAACATGGAAATATTATGCTTGTGTGGTTGCAAGAGGTAGTTCAACATCAATGGGACCCAAGGGTTGGAATCCCAACCCCATCTGAAATGGGCTATGGTCGATGGATCTATGGAGATCTATGTTGTAGTTGTGATAAACATAGGGAAGACTATCATCCCATGTATGCATATGCTTAGAGTTGTACATGCGTAGTATGTGCACAATAATTTGATTGATGACCTCTGTCTGGCCATCAGTTTGGGGGTGGAAAGCAGTGGATCTAGTGAGATTGGTGTCCAACAGTGACCAAAGACTCGACCAAAATGTGTTGAGGAACTTGTTGTCCCGATCAAAGCTGATGGTTTGTGGTATCCAAAAATGGACCCACAGTCATTCAAAGAAGAGCTTGGCAGTATCTGTCACCGTGATGCTCTTCTTGCAAGCTGTGAGAATGGCCATCTTTGAAAACCGATCAACTACCACAAATAGACAATCATTTACTTTCTTGGTGGACAGAAGGAAAGCCATGTAATCCATCGAGATGGATTCCAAAGGCCTCTCAGGAGTAGGAAGAGAGGTGTGTAAGCCTTGCGTCTTGATGGTTGGCTTGGAAATGGCACAAACAATGCAAGATCTGATATACTTGCTAACGTTGTGTCAAAGTTTTGGCCAATAAAATTTTTTCTGTAGACTGGCCATAGTTTTCTCCATGCCAAAATATCCTTCCATCTGACTATAGTGATACTCCCAAATCATGTTTGCACGCTCGCTTGTACTAACACAAAGATGGCCTAGATGGCATGACATTCTATCCAGAATCTGAAAATTGGTGACATTCACTCTTGTACCCAAGAGCTTATAGGTGGTGGCGAAGTCTGGATCTTGCTAATAAACTTGGGGCCACATAGATGCCTCATGCCCATAGGAATAGAGCACGATGGTGAGTGCAACCACAGGAGGTCGATTGAGGCAGTCAGCGACACGATTTGTGCTCCTTGTCTTATGCTTGATGTTGATATGGAACTACTGCAGGTAGGTGGACCATGTATGATGTCAGTCATTCTGCAACTTCCTTTGTGTCTGTATGAACTATATATTCTTGTGATCAGTGTGGATGATTGTTTCCTTTCCCATAATGTAATGTTTCCATTGATGATGGGCTTGTACAATGGAATACATTTCCTTCTCATAGGTGGGGTATTTTCGGACAGTATCTGAGAGTGTATCACTATGGTATGCTATCGAATGACTCTGTTGAGTGAGAACTGCACCTACAACATATTCGGATGCATCAGTCTCAATCTTGAATGGTTGTTTCAGATTTGTTAATGAGAGTAATAGAGATGAGAAAAGGTGATTCTTCAGATCATAAAATGCTCATTGTTTTTCCTTCCCCCACATGAACCTTTCCCTACCACCTTCCTTGGTAACCTGGCTAAGGGCCCATGCAATATGGGAGAATCCCAACATGAATCATTCGTAGAATCTCTGAAGCTCAGTCATTGTGGTTAGGGCTGGCTAGTCACAAATGAATTCAATCTTAGCTGGATCAACATGTACCCCATGTTCATTGTTGGGCACAAGACTATTTTGAGAAGAAATTTTTTTTAGCACAGACACAGTTTTGGAAAAGAAGGTCTATTTTTGGAAAGACCTAATTTTGGGAAGACGACCTAATTTTGAAGCGTGCGTAATCGAAGGCAAGAAAAAAACATGCAGAAAAAGAAGGAAAATAAACATGCAAGGGGAAAAGCAATGCGGTGCACAGGTGGATAAACCTAACGATGGTAGGGTTATGGTTTTGGATAATGATTGTAATGGCTATAAGCCTAAAAACTAGTATAAATAAGGGCCTAGGAGGTCTAGGTCGAGATTTTTTTTTTAGTAGTACTTGAGTTCAACGTTGTAAGTTTGAGGTTGATATAGAAGAGTCAAGTAGATCAGATTTTGAGGGTTAGATCATAGGCTGAGGAGACTCGTGTGATATAATCTGCCTCATAGAAGTTCTTAAACCTATTCCTGATTGTAAGAAGAAAGATGTAATGTGTGTTGTGCTATATTTTGCAGCAGACCTGATAACAGAGCATAGAATCCATATCTTTATGGACATAGACTAGGAGGAGGTGAACCATGGTAAAACCTATGTTATGTGTGGTGGGTAGTGCATGGTTACCACTATGTATATGATTTATCATGTTTAACTCTTGTTAATGATTGATTTACAAATAAATGGTTAGTTGAATATATTAGAATGCATGCATGGCTTAAGAGATGAATAAACTCTAAGAATAATGAATGGATAGTATGATGAATGCATGAAGAAGGTAAACTATAATACCAGATCCCCACTCATTCCTATACTGCAAGCACTTGAGTATTGCAGTCTCCCATAAAGATATATTGGGTGAGACTCTGCAGTGCACTATGTGCACTGTGTTGCCTTTTGGTTTACTAGGAGGGTTGATAGTTTTAGAGGGTATTGTTGGAAACCTACTTATATTAGAACCTGGATCAACCCTTGAAGTAGATGTGAGAGATAGAACTCCAACACCCATCAACAATGTATCCCAAGTATTGGACCCTGTTCATGCCAAAGGATCATTTTTCCAAGTTGGAATATAGCTTGTGTTGTCGCATAGTGCTCAAAACTTCTTGAATATGTTGAATGTGCTCCTCCCAAGTTTTGTTGAATATGAGGAAGTCATCCAAATATACCACCACAAAAGAGTTGGTGAAGGGTCTCAATAAATCATCCATCAACCTCATGAAAGTGGTTGGTGCATTTGTTAAGCAAAGGGCATGACTAACCATTCGAAGAGACCTTCTTTAGATTTGAAAGTTGTCTTCCATACATCAGTTGGTTCGATAGGAACCTTGTGGTAGCTAGAATTTAGGTCAATATTGTTGAAGAAATTTTCCCCCTGAAGGAATTGGGTACTGATTCTTGACTGTGATTTTGTTTAATACTTTGTAATCAATGCAGAGTCGCCAGGTCCCGTCTTTCTTCTGCACTAGTACAATCGAGCTTTTGCAAGGGGAGGATCTAGGTATGATGTTCCCATTTTGAAGTAGTTCTTGGATATGATGCTTGATTTCATCATTTTCCATCAGCAAGTGATGATATACTGGTCCATTAGGAAGAGGTGAATCGAGGGTTAGATCAATTGGATGCTTTAATTGGTAGTGTGTCGGTACCCTGGTGGGTGAGGAGAATATGTCTTTGTACTCTTCCACGATCTCGTCTACTTTCTTCTGCTACAAAGAGAGGCTCTATGTAGAGGCCACAAATGTGGGAGCAACCTTCTTCTTACTGTGAGTATATATCACAAAGAAGATGAACTTCTCAGTCTGTGAAATGACCTTACTGCATTTCTTAGCAGAGATTAAAGAAATATCAGTAGACGATGCTACCTATGGTATCTTGTACAATTATCTACCCAAAGTAATAATAAAACTATGGGGTCTAGACTCGTACACAACATGTCACTTCAAAAAATATGGTTGTCCTAAAATAACATCACAAAATTCAAGGGGAGTAATATCACACAATACCTCATCTTTGAAAGGCTTGATGCCATAGGGAAAACAAAACCGTTGGCTAATGTGAAGATCTCTTCCTTGGAAAATCCAGTCGATGGTGTAGTGATGGGAGTGCAGTGTTGTCGGTGGGTTTAGCTGCTTGATGACCTCTGTTGAGATCAGGTTCTTCTAGCTACCTCTATCAACAATTAGATGAAGTGGAGCCCCCTTTACCCACATCTGTGAGTGAAAGAGGCGTTCCCATTCCTATGGTTCTTCTGGTTATCTTGGTTGGAATTTGGTGGTATAAACAGTGGCACTCAGTTCAACATTGATAATCTGCTTCCCTCCTTCTAGATTTGATTCGGAGTCAAAATCTACCTCTAACTTGGAATCTTTCTTCTTGGTCACCAGTGACTTCTTGGAGCGACATTCTTCGGTGTTGTGATAAAGGGTTTTATAGTATTCACACCATTTTCCTGTGTCCTTCTTCGACTTCTCATTACCTTTCTAGTGTTGCGGCTTGGAATGGTTGTCCTGAGAGTTGCCATATTTTCTCTATCCCTTATTTTGTGGGTTGGGGCCACTTTTTCCCTGCTTCGGCTGTGAGTATTTTGTAGATCCAAACTCTCACTTCTTCTGCTTAAATTTATGCTCAATCTTGACATCATATTTATAAGTTGTACACAATGATGTGATGTCCAAAAAATCCATTTCTATTTGAAAGTATCTATGCAGAAAATTGTGGTATTTGAGCACCAGATGTCACTCAGAGTCTTTGATACCCAATTTGGTGCATAGGGTATGGAAAATATTGGTGAAATATGGTACTCTTTGGTCCCTTTCCTGACACAGGGTGGTCCATATTATGTATTGGTCCTCATAGCTTCCAACAGGATAGTATTGTTCTTTAATGGAATCTTTGAAGGAATCCTATGTGGGGGCGACTACAAACATTTCAGATCCCTCTATGTCCCTTTTCTCAGAGTAAGTATCCCACCAGTCCTTAACATGGGGGATGGCCTTAAGGAGTGCAAAAGTAATCTTTTCCCTATCGGAAAAATTGTGTACTAAAAAATGCCCTTCAAGCAGATTCAACCATTTATCTATAGAATCTGCATCTATCAGTCCTTCAATTAATGGAATATCAAAATTTACATGTACCTTAAAGGGGTTTTCATGGCCTCTTAATGAATATGTGTCTCGTGTGGGAAACCATGGAAGGATTTGTTCAAATTTTTCCATCATTTCATTCCTTTGTCGCGTAATGGATTCCTCGAGAAACATTTTAAAAGGATCTCCTGCTCCATCATCTTTATTTTCATCCCCCATGGGTTGTTGTTGAGTTCGACATGACCGATATTGCAAAGGATCAACTGGTTCAAGTCCCAACTTCCTGTACGCAGATCTTGTCAAGGAAATGCACAAAGAAAAATAAATGAAGAGAAGACCGATATGATACCACTTATCCATATTTATGAGAGAAACCAAATTAATAATAGACTGAATATAATAAAACAGAAATATGGAGAACAAAAACAAATATCTAGTGAACAATAAATTCTATTGAATAAATAAAATAGGTTGAAACTGTAAAACTGCAGAACTAAAAACAAATTGCTCGAATGGTGGTAGTTATATCTGAGAAGAGATGTGGCTACTATGCACATCCATCTGAGAAAAATGATTACAATGAGGCTCCAGAGGCATTTTTAACATTACTCATGAATGCCAAAACCCTAGACATCCAAAAACCTATCCCTAGGAGATGAAACGCCAAAATTTATGTGGGCCCCAATGGGTAAGTTGGTACCTCAACTTTCTAGGGTCATAAATTTTGCATATGACTTCCGTTTTAGGTGCCTCGTAGCACGTTGGAAAGGTGTTCTTAAGAACTACACATTATCCCGTCAAAATCTGACTCTATCTATATTTTGACTGTGGCAAGCCAAAAAAACATTTTTTAGGGCCCCAAAACGGCCCTGGAAGTACGAAAGATGTGTTGACATGAAAAAATCCAAAGTAAGCTAGTTGGATTAGGTGGGAGGACACTAGTCTCCACCTGAAAGATGTGTAGGGCTTCAGAAATCCCCAGAAGTGTAGAACCCACAATTAAACAGAAGTACAGAAGAACGTGTTGAACTAAAAATTGTTAAGGGGGGGCAATTGGAATAGGTGGGTGGCCACCAATATCCACCTAGATCACTTATGTTTGATCCATTTTTGTTCTCTTGGATTCTTATGTTCATGGATGTATGATTAAATATGAATAAGTGTTAAACTGGTGACAATTGTCTAAGTATACAAGAGCTGTAGTAGAGTAGGAGTGTGACTCGTTGGTAGCCTAGAACGGAGTATGGGTATGCTCTAGGTGAAGAGGTATAGTCCAGATGAAGTATCCTTGGTGTTGCCAAGAAACCAAGCGAGAAACGTCGCGATGTCGCATTCCCTCAATAGTTGCATGATCACAAAGAAGACTCTGGGGATGTGATAGGTAGTAAGAATATTGTAAATATAGTTATATGGATCCTTCACATGAAGTTTATGGGAGAAACAATGGTAACAAAAACCTAGGGTTGTTTTGTATGAATTAAAAAATGGGTTGTGGCTTTTATTGTTTTTCAACATCACATAATTCATTATGAAGGAGAAAAGGAGGATTTTGGAGCACTAGAGTAGTGGATGTGACATGATGGAAAAGAGAAAGGTTGGAATTTATACAATTCATTGCTTCCAACAATTTTAGAGACATTTTCTCCCTCATTCATTTGAATGCAAGGTTCATTGTTATCTTTACACTTATTAAATTTCATGAATTCATAAAGAAAATAAAAATATTTTATTCTTGTTGAATTGCACCCTATAATTTATATTGACATGGAGGATACACATTATCAAATCCAAAACCCACCACCTTCAATTGAAGAAGTTCTCAACCCTAAGCCCCAACCACCAACTTGAGATACAAATGCTAACATCAACAATGGCATTAAAACACTTACAAACCTAATAGGTTATCTTAGAGGTACTAGAGAGATAGCGAGTCTTTCCCTTGTTACATCCCTTGAGACAATTGTTTATTCCATTAGTCATTCTCTAGGGAATTTATATGATGTTATTAAATACTATAGAACACATTTATATAGAGACAACCTAAACGATTTACAACACTACTACATTATAGGGTTGTAGTGGCATAATTAGCATTGCCTCCTAATGCAATTTTCTTAGAACAAAATTTCAGTTTGGACGATGCAAAACACGATGCTAAGGGGTGCATCACTATTTACATCACATCTGTGTCAATTGTACATCATATTTTTCAACATGTGTTATATAGTTTCATGTTTGCATCGTCATGTGTCATTTATTTCTACACAAAACACATAAAGAGTCATGTTTGTGCCATCATTCATTAGATATTATTGCAGAAAACACATAGCATGTCATTTTCACATTTTCATTTGTGTTGGAAGAATATATGTTCCACCATATTAGCGTCATAGTGCATTGATATGGGCATTTATGTTTCAATGTGGGAATGATCACCGAGTCAAATTAAGGTTGTTATAGTGTCAAAAAACAAAATTTTGTATTCATTTTGAGTCATATTCCCATCTTATTAACATCATTTTACATCACTTTTATGTTCTTTTATCATCTAATATGTACCATTGTTATCCATTGTTTTTTCATATTAGCGTCATGTTATATTTCTCAGGGTTTTTGTTAGTGTCATGTACGCATCATGATTATTATTTAGTGTCATATTAGAATATTTTTTATTGCCATAATAGATACAATTTTTTTGGGGTAGGTGTTATATTTTTTGCATGTGTGTGGGGGGTGAGTTAGATTTGATGACTGCATTTGACGATCCCTCCCTAGCTTTTGGTGGTTTTTTCTATTCTAGCATTTTTCGCTATTTTTAGCGGTTTTCTAAATTTACCCTAGATTAAGGGATTAGGGTTTTGGTAGCTACAAAATACCTAAAATATTGTATATATTGTATTTTGAATTGTGAAATTAATACAATGAAGATTTGAGAGGTGCAACACCAAGGAAGGTTGGTTTTCTCTCAATTAAGGGTTTCTAGTGTAAATCGTTGTGTACTATGTGTATGAGCCATTGATTAATTTCTCTTTTTCTTAAGAATATATATCCATTTCTTTACTTCAAAGGTTTAAAACTTACAACTTGCACCTTATCAACATTAAAATTTCATTGTTTTAACATCAAATTTGTAACATAATTATTAGTAACGATTTAGTTATTTAGTTCTTGCATTCTAATTATAATAATTATTAATGTAATTATTTTCATCATTACTATTATTTTAACTATTAACTATTAATTATATCAATATTTTAATATTGTTGGGACTAGTGATTAGTGTAATTCTATTTTACATTGTATGAATCATGAAAATAAAAGCCATGTATATATACAAACTCAATATCCCACAAACATGTAATCAATTTCACACCATGAGAGAAAAAAAAAATGTATCCATAAACATATGTCGAAACTTTTACTGCACTAACAACCAATTTATTTTAGACCCCAAAAGAAAAAAACCATGTATATATCCATGCTAATGAAGTTTTACATTAAGTTATAAAATGACTATATCATTTTTTATGTTAGGGACCTAACCTCCCTGACTCCTCATGTAGGTAGAATATTTCTATGTAATAAAGGTCGACATTAGTAAATAAGGCCTATATAATAATGTGAACAAGTCTAATGTAAGAAGACTTAATAGAACTTTCCACTTCTAGAATTATTGTAATAGAGCTCTGCTATATTGGAGGTTTCCCCCTCAAAGAGGAAAGTGAACTTGGATTTCTATCAATAAAGATACCACTGTTGGTGTTATTTTTCTCTATATTTTTTTGTTGCACTGGTATTTGTTGTAACATTTTTGTTTTTCCTTATTATAATATGTATGGTTCCTTACAAGTGATATTAGAGCACTTTCCTCTGCAAAAATGTTGGGAATATTTTTACTAGGTAGAGATGTGTATTGTCGGCATCTTTAAAACATAGAGATCTGTTGTTCAATGGGTAAAATTGCGGCAGGGGAAGACTACATGCAAGAAATATAGAAAGTTTCATGGGTTACTCAAAACAAATGTTAACCTTATTGGAGACCTCTATATCCCCTTTTGGTACCCCTTCAATTAGTACCACATCAAACAACACCTGTACACAACCATCACTCCCACGTACCTTCATGTATATAGGGAATCCCATAGGTCTCTTGAAACCATCTTTAGATTATCCTATTGGCCACCTAACTTTTATAGTGGCACTGAGAACAACACTCGAGGAGACTACTCTCTATTACCTGGGTAATCAGGTAGTACGGCTAATGGTACGATCAAGCCTCCTTAGTTGGTGCCTTGAGATATTGGGCTGAGTACTACTATTTGACCCTGCATGTATATTAGAGAGATATTGTTGGAGATATTACACACTTACACACTCACATGATAATTATTTTTCCTATTTTTTAGGGATTTCTAGTCACCGAGAGGGTCTCTTATTTTTTAAGAGATTTCCTAAAAATTAGGGTGCTTCCTAAAAGGTAGGGTGCATTGTCACTTCAATTAGGACTTCAGTTCAGTCACAGTTGATCTCATTTGACTAGTGGAAGACCACTCATGCATCCATTTCTTATATTTTATGGCATGAGGGTGCACTTCCTTTGCATGAATGAATTATTCTTGGTCTCCACAATTGTCACTCAATTAAATTGTTTCCTCTTAAAAAAGTAACTTAGACTAGATATAAATTGAATCTCGTTATAGTGAGTTAGTGTCCAAATCTCCTTTAGATCACTCCTATGGCACATAGTGCATGTAATCCATGATATTGGCATATGTAATCCCTAATATTGGTGCATTTCTTCTCTTGGACTACTTATATGAATGTATAACTCATTATGCATGTGCAATAATGAAATCTATTCTTTCTCTCAAGTTTGTCTCTCTTTCTCTTTTCTCTGTCACAAGCTTTATGTGATTTTATACTAGCTAGATTCTCTGTGACAATTTTCCATGTAACTTAACATGGTATTAGAGATTTGTTTCTACGAGAAATAACATAGGCACTTTATTTGTAGGTTCAAGATGAAGATACAATAATATATAATGGATTTTTCACCAACAATTCTTCTTATGCCACACAATTATTTGGAATTGAAACCAAAGATTATAATTCATCTTATAATTAGAGGGTTATATCAAATAAATATGGAAACATAAGAAAATAATTATTCCACCGATGAGAAAAATGATTTTCTCAATAGACAATAAATGGCTCTTGGACTTATTTGCATGTCTATTTCTTTTGTACTACAATATCATGTAGAGAAGGAATCACTCTGACCTCTAGACAAACTATGGACCATATTGGAGGTTCTATTTGGGAATAAGTAAGATTGTAAATATTTCATGCAAAAGGTTGACAAGATAGAGCTAGCAGAAAATACACTGGAAGATCAAGCCTCTTAGTTTGAAGAGCCTTCTACACAGGTATCAGGACAACTTTTTTTACATTGATTCGAGATGATGTCTACTCCATTTCAGATCTATTTTCTAAATCACATGCAAAATATATCATGCATGAATCTCATGAGCCACATACAGACAATTTTTCATGCACCATGCATGCATCCCAGGAGCCACATGCAAAGACTCCCATGCATGCATCTCAGGAGCCACACACAAAGACTTTCTCGTGCACCATGCATGCATCTCAGGAGCCAAAAAGGGGGGTGATGCAATTCATATTCAATTTCAATATTTTTTGAGCATAATTTCCATAAAAAAATTGAATATTTTAATTCCTCTTGGAAAAATACCCAATTTCAAAACAATTGTCCAAAACAGAGTCTAGGAAGTGAAGTTGTGAACATTTTAAAATCAACAATTTTTCATGGTTTTTTCAGAAACGATTGCACTATTTGAAAAGTTTCATCCAAACTTCACATGATATGGGATTTGGATATTCTTGTCTATAATAAGAGAAAGTTTATATGTATTAAAATATCACTAGTGCATCTACTTCATTATATCTGTAAAGACATCTACATCTTCAACAAACTCTTCATCGAGCATAAACTCCTTTAGATCACTCCAATGTCGCATGGCACATGTACTTCATGAGATTGGCGAATGTGCTCCCTAATATTTGTTCATCACTTCCTTGGACTACTTATATGCATGTATTACTCATTATTCATGTGCAATAATACAATTCATTCTTTCTTTCAAGCTTGTATCTCTTTCTCTTTTCTCTCTTGCAAGCTTTATGTGATTTTTCTACTAGCTAGATTCTCTGTGACAAGTTTCTAGAAAACGTAATAGCTATAGCAAAAGGAAAACCATTATCTATAGGAAACTTGTGAACCCTAACCCTTGGGAACATAAGATAACATAATATAAATAGAAGGGAAATTTTATAGCGCAACCCTTCCTCCTCTGTTTAGGTTGCAAAAATCCTACATAATTTTCTCTGTTAAAATTTTGGGCATTTTGTCACTACAGTATTCTTCAAGCCAAAATATAACTCCATAGTAGAAAAAAAAGAGTATAGTAGTCCCAATAACACCCTTATTAAGGACTTATCCCATTGGATTCCTCTCTTCACCCTAATTGTCATGGTACCTATCACTTTTAAGAATTTGTTTTCCAATTGACCCACTTACCCTTATTGACACTCTTATTTTCCACCTATATCCTTGGATTCCTCTCTTCACCCCACCAACGGTGGCACTTCTCTCCTGTAACCCTTTTTATACATGGACCCACCATCCCCTTTTCTACTTATTCCCAAATGGATCTTACTCACAACCAAGAAATAACCAACTTTCTCATTGACAATGAACATAACAAGAATAACATCCAGGACATCAATTCCAATATTGTTACCGTTAATTTTGATATTAATTCCCTCAAATATGATATGAGAGGTGTGAAACAATCCCTAGAATCCCTCTCTGTCAAGATGAATCACTTCTTGAGTCAATTCCAGGGCCCCAACTCCTTTTACCTACCCTCCTACCATGAAGACACCCACTCTTCCCATTTCCAAGCCTTTAATTCCAATCAGCCTCATCGCAAACTGTGTCTTCCCAGATTCAAGGTGAACAAATTCAATGGCTTGGATCCCACAAGATAGGTCTCTCAAATGGAACATTATTTATCCTTTTTATAGAATTATTGATGATTTGGCCAAATCTTAGTATGGTGTCCTCTATCTCAATCATGAATGCCGACAATGGTGGAAATTGCGTAAAACTTCACGAAAAGGGTATGTTTCTTGGACACAATTGTTGATGAGAGGAAATGAATGTTCCTAAGTCAACTCCTGGACCTATTGGTTGGATAAACCAATAGAAGTTGGGAATGATCACCCTAAATTTATAGCCTAAGTCTTAACATAATCTCTATCTTCGTGATTAATCAGGAAAGATAACATAAAAATAAAAAAAAGAGTATGTATATGATATTATTTTAAATAGATAAAAAACATGGCATATGTGTACCATTAACATAAAAAACACATGAATGATATTATCTTTCCACTTTAAATTTATTATTTTATTAACAACAAGATATGAAACCAACAAAAGCACTAGCACATAACATTAAGTAAGAACAGTAAATTAAGATTTGTATAATAAAATTATAAAATCTGATATATACAATGATAGAGAATGATATTCAAGTGAAAGAAGAGAGAAAATGAACTCAAAGAAAAAAAATATGAGTATAAAAAAAAGTCTTGATTATTCAATATTTCTCCTTCAGAACAATAGAATGACATTCTTAAATCTCTTTTAGACTTCTGTGAAATTTTTGACTAGAAACATGTTCTTGCATAGACAACTATCGTTTACGAGACCGCTTGACTACTATGTAAATGACAAAAAAAATATTTAGAATGAGAAAGTTGCAATAGACTTGTATGAATGCTTTTATATGTTGGTATTAGTATCTGCAACCAAAAAAATGACTATAAAAGCTAATCATGGAAACAATAAATACTTTTACTTCAGTGACCAAACAATAAGATATACCTAATGCAAACAAAAAGATCAAGGTTTGACCTCTCGTTTTTCCATTTAAAAAATAAATCTTGCTATCAAAAAAACTGTTAGACCCTAGTAATTCTTAGTGCACTGATACAGAATGAATTTTAAAAACAAGAAAATTGCTTTAAGCATAACATAACAAGTCTTAAAAAAGGCCCTTTATGCTTTTCAAGGCTTGAACATTTATATTGTTTTCTACTAAGAAGTTGGTAACTTCCAATATTCATTATCAACAAAAAATGTCGACTAATTGTTTATACGTGATCATATGGATAGAAAAAAAGTTGTTTTTTAACTTCAAGCTAACTCAGAACGAGGTATGAGAAAATATCAAATAGAACTAAGTTTTTAAATATGGTTTTCAAACGAAAGTAAAAAAAGGGGGCCTCCCTTATCCATATGATTTGACAAGATCTCATGATTTTCATGTATATTCCTAACATCATATATATATATACACACAAAAAAAAAATATATCCATTTTATCATGCGGCATAACCATCATATTCATACAAAGTTTCATAATCAAGTGAGACAATACACTGTGTTTTTAACTTGCACTTTTCATAGCATCATTTAACATTCATTCCACAATCCAAATATACATATCCTTTGGCCATCCAAACTACAAATAAATTATCATAATTAAATATAAGTTTTGGAATGAAAAAACATTTCAAACAAAGACCCATTTCAAACTAAATTCACTGAGCTTTAATATCTGTGATTCTCTCCATTCATGTGTGTGCATGTCTATGTTTATAACCACAAAAAACACAATTCATATCCACTTTTGATATGTTTCATGTCTATCACGAACCATACCCACAAACAAAATTAGAATGATAACTAGGGGCAAGTAAAGATACCCAACAAATCATTTCTCTTTAAAACCAAACACAAATACCAAATGTGTTTGGTAAAATTGAGTGTTCATAACAAATGAGTAGGGTATCGGGTTGACATAGTATGGAACAAAACTCAACATTCTTTTCAAGACATATGAAACATATGATAGAGGTGTAATATTTGTATCAATGTACATTAGAGATGAAATGACATAGTTATATTATATTCATATGTGCACAATCGTTTTCCAAATTATTCTAGCCATATATAACTTTTAAGAACAAACCCAACATCATTTCAAATATGTGAGAGCATGAATAGATTCAAAGAGTTCGAGGCATCCTTTATTCTGTTTGTACAATGTTGAACATATATCCGTGAATATACAATCATCTACAAATTTAAATGGATTTTAAATATGACATAACATATATAGCGTTGAGGCCAACGAGAGGTTGGCCACAAGTTGCATTTAAAAATTCATCCACAAACTACTCATAACTATTACGCAAATGGAAATGCGTTAAGGGAGAGAATCTCATGGTGATAGGGTCGAATGACCTAGATTTAGAATAACATGTGATGAATACAAGGGAGGGCCTATTCATAACATGGTCATTAAATACTACAAATAAAAACATATGTATAATAGGGAGAAAAAAATGAATCTTGACAATCAAAGCTTAGGATATGATGGTGAGAATAAAATGGATAGAGTGACAGATATGGATATGAAAACTCAACTCAAACCAACACATAAACATTGTGAATGCTTAACTAGGTGTATTTGAGTGCTTACCTTTCCTTGCGAGTGAAGTGTCAAGCCATAGCCATATTCTCCAAGTCATTCAACAAACAAAACCACCACCAGGTCTGAGGGAACCAATCCATTGTTCTCCATACGGTTCCAGGTGAGTGGCTTATGTAGAGCTCTCGAGCTCAACCAAAACACAAATAAATGAATGTGAGCTTAATGAGATCCATATCAATAAACCAATGAATTAAACGAGAGATAGTGATGTGTGTGAAGTAAAATGGCAATAATATTGAGTTGAAGGTTATTTCCATGTGGAAACACTAAGTTGTGTGTGGCATGCATTAAAATATATCCATCATTGATATCATAATTGCCATATTCAATGTGACGGATGTTGGGTTAACTCCATTGTATCATGCATTAATTCATGAGCTCAAAATTTGAGTTTCATATCAAATGGTGTCGAGTGATATATTCGTGTTACATGAAGTCACCACAAAGTTTCACACTTTCATAACATATGACCATGCTCAATGATATAACCATGTTTTCTAGTTAAACCATGTTTTCCAATAAAACCATGTTTGCCAATATAAATCATGTTTTCCAATATATATATAATGCCAACAATATAAACATGTAAATGTATTTTAACCATTGCAATTATTAATAAACATGTTATATAACATATCAATCCATATGGGTTTTGATATATATACAATAAATTTTATATTGTTTATAAAAACACTATAACACCCACATCATAACCAAACTTTGGAATTCACGAAGCCCGCCACCATTTGTTTATAAAAGAAATATGCATGATATCCATACCGATTGCAATATAGTTCTATGTGTTGAAGCAAGACATTTTGGGGCCAATTTTGGGAATCGTGTAGGAGAAAACCGCGTGACAAGTCAAGGAGAAGCACACATGGAAGAGAAGAGGATGGTTAGAGCATTTTCAAGAGTATCACGCACAAAAGGAGGTAATTAGTTAGAATTAGTTAGACATTTTGGTCAATCTTGTAACGGGCTAAGCCCTAATGAAAATGTATAAGTATGTAAAGGGTTTTGAGGTAAATTAGCTTGAGAGTATGTTATGGATAAGTGAGTTCTGAGTTGATTGTAAATTGTATACACAAACAACAAGGGCATTTTGGGTACAATTGAATTATAATGTATGAGTGTAGTGCACACCTTTTGTAAGAGATGATGTTGAATAATAATATAATAAGCTTGTCATTGTGGACATAGCCCAGTTTGGGGTGAACCGCGTTAAATATGGTGTCCTTGTGTTTTGGTGTGATGTTTTGCTTCTTGTTCTGATTATGTCATGCACTTAATGAATGAATGGTTAATATGAATATGTTATGTGATGGGTCTATTCATATTTTATATGGTATAATGAATGAATGTTAAGTAAATTTGTAAGAATGAATGCCTCAAATCCCTTCACGACTACGGAAACCTAGTTTCTACAGTCTCCATAGATACCTCAAGTGAGACTTCACTTTCTTGCAGATGATGCTGAAAGGGATGGTACCTTTAGGGTTTTTTTGGTGAATTATTGTTGAACCCTAGGTCTTCCCACTATGCACAAATAAATGGTTCATTTACCAGAACCGTGATCTACTTTTGAGGGAAATGTGGAGCCTAACTAAGGAAGAGATCAGAAAGTGGCTAGAGGCAAGAGAGCACAAGCTTTCCAGAAGTCATAATAAGAACTCACAGATCAGTTTAGAACAGTGGTTCCAGAGGTATGTATTCACATATTTACATGAGATTTTTTTTGTTGACTTCCTTAATATTTTGGATGAGTGGTTAGAGAGGTTAGTTTAAAAGAATGGAACATTTCACACTGTTGTTCTAAGAAATTGGAACCCTGAGTTGATTCAACAAGTTAATATAGTAAGAAATAAGATATCTTACACAGTTTATTTCTCGATGGATAGTACAGTGGGGGGTTATATTACTAATTTTGCTATAGATTGTACCCAATCATATAGTGTTTCTGAAAGAGAATTATTTAAGGGTCCGCACGGAAGAGACTTGAAATCATTATCTACATGGATCAAGAAGTTTCTTTGTGATAGAGGAGTTATGAAGATGGATTTTGATTTCCCTAGTAGTTAAGCACCTTCGTGCATTGTTATCAAGCTAATTGTTAAGTGCGGACACAAATCAATACCTCTAGATTCACTACGAAACTAGAACAAAACAAGACAATACACTACTCTTTCCTTAGATTTCAATTATCAAATGAGAAATGGATCGAGGACATACCTTTTAAATATCGAAGATCCGACTTTGCCAATGCAATGCAAGCTCCGTCACGAGGTTTATGAGAAATATCTTCAAATAAGTACAAGCCAACAAAGACAAGAATAATAGAGTCTATTCGATATGAAACTATGTACATGATCAAGGAATCGTACAATATGGAAAATAACATTCATATAGGAAAGAAAAGTATATATGTATTAAAGAATGTGGAAGAAAGATACAACCAGATGCCTTGATGTTGTCAGGTTCCTTTCAACATTTCCTTGCTTCCCACACATTTCTTTCTCCATGGATTCTAATACCATGGATCTGATAGTTACTCACAATATCTCTTGGAAAAGCAAAGCTCAAAGCCAACATACAAGCTACAAAAACTCCAAGCTACAAAACTCAATAACAACTCAATCTAACTTTCTCCGTGAGAGCTTCTCTCCTTTTATAAGCTAAAGAGGATAAGGTGAGGAGGTTAGGATGATCCCACTGAATCATGAAAGTGAGTAATATACAAACCGTTTGGAGGCCATCTCACCATAGAAGCTTCTCCTTCTAGAAGCATCGAGAAGACACTCATTTTTCCCACGTACAGAAATTTCCACACCCTAGCTATAGAGAAACCTGCAAAAACTTTGCAACCTAGATATAGAGCAAGGTGTGGAAATCCGGTATTTCTGCACCCTATGTATAGTGCAACCTGTGGAAATCCTCCTTAGCATGGTTTTTACAAAGGAAAATACAACTTCTTCTCTCAGAAAAATTCCTTCTCCCTTCTTTCTTCAGGAATTCAGGCCACTGGCCCCTCTGAAGCCAACAAATAGGTTTACATCATTAATGGTCATAAGGATGACAAAAATAATGTGTAAAAAAGAGCCCCCAAAAACATGAATTTAGAACAGAGTGATAGATGAAATAATTTGTTGAGTGTGTGTAGGGAACAAGGAACGTGTCGGTCAAAAACCTACCAACAAAGAAGGAAATATAATACAATAATATATCACTACTGAGGTAGGAATTCCCATACTCAGAATACAAATGAATCAAAGCATAAATGTTGACATTGAAATATCCATGTCAAGTAAGATAGGTCATGGCCACCAAACATACACCGTGGATCCATGCCAATATGACTCAAATATGAACATAGCCACCAAAAATACACTGTGGATCTATGTGTAAAAGAATCAAATTTGAACATATCCATGAGACATACAATGTGGATCTATGTAAAAGTACACTGAATATACTCCAATGCAACCTGAATCTGTTAGAAAATATCTAGGTTCTTCATCTCCACCACTCTATAGTACAAATCTAACCATGCGAAAACATGTGTTGAAGTCGAACATGATAGAAACCACTTGAT
The DNA here is from genome assembly GCA_000966675.3 of Picea glauca. Classification (NCBI taxonomy): domain Eukaryota; kingdom Viridiplantae; phylum Streptophyta; class Pinopsida; order Pinales; family Pinaceae; genus Picea; species Picea glauca. The sequence continues at coordinate 114,620 of JZKD02S0092342.1, read as the reverse complement.
TACCGGTCATTAGTGAATACCATTAACAAGTATGATGGAAATCACCATTAATGTCAATGACTCCCAAGGTACACTAGTACAATCCAAAGAGTGTGAATTAATGAGTTGAATTCAAACACTCAGTGGAATCTCCCGATCAGAGGTCAATAATGGAAACCCATTGTCAAAAGTGAGGAAACCTTCCATTGAGGCATGCAAGTTCCAAGGTACCAATTAGTTTCTATCTCTAATTCCTAGATAATGAGTTGAAGTTGACAAGAAAAGAGTCGTCATAGGAGGGCCTTAACGTATCCCCCATCAATGACACGAAACAGGTAACAAGATTTGAAGTAGATTAGAGTAACCAATGAATCAGGACTGACTCAGGGATGGCCGATGCAATAGAAGGATTAAGGATTATAGAAATGACCGATGCAATAGATGGATTTTTGGGTTGAACTTCTCTTTGAACATATTAACGACACGACAATTGTCTTGGAAACACTCACTCAACAACAGGGTTCAGAGACCAATTTGTAATCTTATAAAGGAGTATGATCAAGAGACAAGCGGATTTTCCAACCTAGACACAAAACAAGTGAAAGGGTGTCATGTTCAAAAGTGACTCTTCCATAGAATATAGGCTTAGATACATTTCTTTCCCAATTTCTCCCCCACCATTTCTAGTGAGTACCTCTTTATTTTTACACAAGCTTGAGGAGGATAACATATGCTTGAAATGTAAGCTCATCCTTTGGATGAGTCCCTCAGAGTATGTTAAATGAACCCTAGGAAGGAGTGGTTTGGTCCCATATGGGCCTTTCAATGTTTGTTTTACGAGTCCAAAGAAAGAAAACTCAGGGGTTTTTCATGTTTAGAGAGTTTGAAAAACACTTAAAGAGAACTCTATCAGTTCCTTTTTCGTAAATTAATTTGATGAGACCGAAAAAGTAATAATCTATTGCCCATCAAATGTTTTCTTCAAATACTTTTACGAGCATGAAAAGAACAAGGTCCCTTGGAAATCTTTTCATGTTTAAAGAGTCTGAAAAGAGATTAAAGGGAACTCCAGGGGGTATCTTTTTCGTATAACCTTTACGAGTCCGAAAAAGTGATAAAAGTATACTCGGTTACATTCTCACTTATTTACGAGCACAAGAAAGAACAAAGACTAAGCTCGGTAACTTATTCTCATGTATTTACGAGCATGAGAAAGAACAAAGACTAATCTTGGGATTGTTTTCATTTTTACGCAAGATTTAAAACAAAACAAAACTATGCTTGGGATAGATTTTATTTTTACACAAGCTTGAAACTATCCAAAACTATGCTTGAAACTAGTTTCATTTTTACACAATCTTGAACCAAAGGAAACTATGCTTGAGGTAGGTGGTTTTATTTTTACACAAGATTGAACCATAGAAACTATGCTTGCGACTTCCCAACACATAACACAAGGATGGTTGGTACTTAGCCCCCAACTTAAGAAACTAGCGGCTCATCTTCAACTTGAATTCTAGAGGCTGGAAGCAAATGCCTCCCAAGCTCTGTTTCATCCAACTACAAAGGAGAATGAAATGAATCTTCAAATACTAGATGAAGGACTTGAATCAAACAGAGAGGGGGAACAATTTGTTTCATTTTTTAACAAGCTTGACACAGGAAAAAGAGCTATGCTTGAGAATCTAGGTTCAATCCCCAGACCTCTGTTTCATTTTTTAACGAGCTTGACACAGAAACAGTAACTATGCTCGTAAGTTTTGTTTCATTTTTTAATGAGGTTGTTACAGAGACGCGAAAAACTATCCTCATAACTGGTTTCATTTTTTAACGAGCTTGAAATCAGAAAACTATGCTCGAAGCTGGTTTCATTTTTTAATTAGCTTGAAATCAGAAAACCATGCTCAAGACTGGTTTCACTTTTTAATGAGCTTGAAATCAGAAAATCATGCTCAAAACTCTCTTCTTGATCATGACTTTCAAGAGAACAATGCTCTGGAAGGACACCATGTCAAGGGACAAAAATCGATCATGGACTCCAAGAGATCTTCACTCGATGGAAGAAACACACTCTGAAAGGAACTCATGTCGAGGGCTGCGATAGGGGTAAGGAGATCAAGCTCCAATAGACCTACCGAAGAGATAACCATGTCAACTACCAGATATAAGTCAAAAGAGACCAAACTTTCATGGAGAGGTTCATATTCATCGACAGTTGAATGCATGATAGATAATGCCACATAATTTACCTGTGGTAGGGGCAATACCATCTGCATATAAGAACCATTTAGGGAGGTAATCTAGTCAGGGTTGATGAATGAAAGTTGGTCAAAAGTCACAATTCTTCCATCGTACAAGAAATATATCACACGAAAAAGAGTGGACACAATAGCTTTCATAGAATAGACATAATCTCACCCACAGAGCAAAGCAAAATCCAAGGGTTCATGGACTACCATGAAATCAATAAAGACAGTTTTCCCTCCCAAAGTTATAGGAAATAGAGGAAGGGTACCTAAAGGTTGACTGGTTTTTTTTTTTAAAGATAACAAATTTTGTGTAACCAGTGCAAGTTGAGAACAATCCAAAGCTTTCAAAGTAATAGAGGACAAAATACTAACGGACACACCTTCATCTATCAGTGTCTAAGGAATGTCCTGACCACAAACCAGTATTGTAATATGGAAAGGAATGTGAGAGGGAAGACGAGGTCTAGTTAGCACACCCCAATCAAAAGGGATGTCCTCATTACTTGGAGGGGGTTCCACGGGAGAAGGAGGAATACCCCCCGACATGGTAGAGTCTGTATCAATGAGAAAAATGTGGGCAGTATCAAGTTTACTGTCTAGCAAGAGAGTAGGATAGACCGATGACAACATCAAATCAACCACTTGGGTTTTATTTTCCAAGGGGAGAATGGGGTCAACAAGTGGAAAGGGATCGATCGATTAGGTTTCACTCTCTAACGGGAGAGTGGGTTCGATTGAGGATGGGATCAGATCGACCACTTTGTCAACTGGCTCAACTAAGGACGTGATTAGATTGACTATATGATCAACCAAACTAACCAATGAAGGGACAGGATTGATCATTCCATCAACTACAGGTGGGTCGAGAGTAAGCTTGTGATAAGAAAATGGAAGTTGAGGTTGGGAAACCATAAGGTCTTCCAATAATTTTGAGGCTTCGTCCATACGAGGGAAAAGGTGAGTTTGATGCCTCCCATGACATAAGATACACAAAAACTTGACTCTAGTTTTCTTCTTCCCAAGGGTATCTTGACTAGTTGACGATAGTTCATCAGCATGTTGTTCAGAGGTTGACGACATGGGTTGGCGAGGGTGCATAGACCATGCTTCTATAAACTTGTATAGACCAGGGAAATCTTTAAGAAGATGGCTATCCTTACAAAGCCTACAAGGGTACTTGGGCTTACGGTTTGTTTGGGTGACCTTGGAATCATCAACACTTCCAACACGATTAGCACTAACTGGTGGTTTTCCAACATGTCCAGTAGTGGTTAGAGGTTTAGACCCTTTCTTATTTTTCTTCTTCTTAATCTTCCTTTTCTTCTTCTTCTTATCCACCAAGTTACTAGCTTTAGATTTTTCACTCAGCGAAGAAGATGAAACGAAAGAGGAGCTTGCAAGTGAAGAAGGCAAAGAAGATCTTACTGGTGAAGAAGGTGAAGGATCAACATGAGTTTGATGTTCTTATGGGGAAGTTCTTACAACTGAAGAACTAGATGCATTTGGGATTACTTGAGTGGAAAACAACCACATTGGCAATCCAATCGTGAGGCCTGGAAGGCTCAAAGTAGCTATGTGAGGAGGAACAATATTTCCATAAGAAGGAAAAACAAAAGGTTCCCCTGGAGTAGGGTTTCCTTCATTGGTCATTTCAGGAACCGACGTAATCAAAATAAAGATCCAATCTAGAGTCCACTAGGGAAAACAAACAACACATGCTAAAAATATAAGAAGCAAGAAAGCAAACAAAAACCCTTCTCACAATGAACACACTAGTTGGTGATGAAATCCAATGTCACGAGAACAATGCAAGAAGGGGCTGAGATAGAGAGGGTGGAAAATTTATGTTGACGACCTGCTTAATGGACTTACACCCTGGTGCAAGCTTCCACACATAAACGTGGGTATACCCTCCAAGGATCCCGAGTGATTTTGGCCAACGTCAATTCCAGGTACCATGAAGACTTGCCCCTCTACAGTCACCTCCTGTAAAGACCCTGTCCACTAAGGTTTCCAACTACAACAGTGATGCCTGGGGAAATATTTGACAATTCGATCCACGTGCAAGGGTAGGGTATCTATCCCGAAATCAACTTGAAAGGCTTCCACACATCATTGTGGGTATACCTTCAAGTGACCCCTATAATATGTGAAATCTCTACACCAAGACCAACAAAGCAGGGTGAGTAACTCTAATAGTCTCAATGCGACCTTAGGTTTGACCCTTGTGTGAGAAGGGATTCCCAGGACAAAATGTAGCAAATGGATTTCACCGCTTCCTAATACAAGATTCTATATTTGTTTGCAGCTTTGGAAAGTTATCTTTCACATCTATTCCAAATACCTACAACTAATTTAATGTAGGTTTGCTACCAAAAAATATAAAAATGTCTAATCAATTTTTATAAGTGCTTTATTTTTAAGGCTATTGTTACTCAAAAGGAAGATGGCGTGGACAATGTGGTGTTTTGACCGACTCGAGAGCTATGCAAAGAGATGAAGATGCGATCTTTTCATTACGATGAAATCTATGCTCGAGAAATAGAAAACATTTATCATTCCCAAATGCACAATGTCCCAAAATTTATCAAACTCATCAATATCAAGATTCTCAAGAAATGAGCAAAACAGACTATACACAAATACACGATTCATTCCCCTTGGGCCATGAGGGGGAAAATTTTTCAGAATTTAAGACCAAAAAATGCCAAGAATCATGCATTTTCATTACTTCAAATGCAAGGAAACCCCCGATCTAATATAAGGCAAGAAATTAAAATTTTTTGTTTCAAAGAGACACTAAAAGAAATAGAAAATCACTTCAACTCAATAACAAGCCAATCTAACTTTCACCATGAGAGCTTCTCTCCTTTTATAAGCTGAAGTGGATAAGGTGAGGAGGTTAGGATGATCCCACTAAATAATGAAAGTGATTAAGATCCAAACCGTTCGTAGGCCACCTCACCATAGAATCTTATCCTTCTAGAAGCATCGAGAAGATGCTCGTTTTTCCCACATACAGGAATTTCCACACCTTAGCTATAGAGAAACCTGTGGAAACTACGCAACCTAGATATAGAGAAAGATGTGGAAATCAATCATTTCCACACCCTGTGTATAGTGCAACCTGTGGAAATCCTCCTTAATAGGGTTTTTACAAAGGAAAATACAACTTCTCTCAGGAAACATCCTTCTCCCTTCTTTCTTCAAGAATTTAGGCCACTGACCCGTCTGAAGGAAACATATAGGTTTACATCATTAACGGTCATAAGGGTGATGAAAATAATGTGTAACAAAGAGCCCCCCAATGTATGAAGTTAGAATAGAGTAATAGCTTAAATACTTTGTTGAGTGTACGTAGGGAACAAGGAACATGTTAGTCGGAAACCTGCCAACAAACAAGGAAATACAATACAATAATACATCACCACTGAGGTAGGAATTCTGATACTAAGAATACAAATGACTCAAAGCATAAATGCTAACATGCAAAGATCCATGTCAAGTAAGATAGGTCATGGCCACCAAACATACACCATGGATCCATGCCAATAAGACTCAAATCTGAACATATCCACCAAAAATACACTGTGGATCTATGTGTAAAAGACTCAAATTTGAACATAGCCATGAGACATACAATGTGGATCTATGCAATAGTACACTTAATATACTCCAATGCAACCTGAATCTGTCAGAAAAGATCGAGGGTCTTCATCTCCACCATTCTATAGTACAAATCTAACCATGTGAATACATGTGTTGAAGTTGAACATGGTAGAAACCATTTGATTACTGGTCATTAGTGAATATCCTTAACAAGTGCAATGGAAATCACCATTAATGTCAATGACTCCAAAGGTACACTAGTACAATCCAAGGGGTGCGAATTAATGAGCTGAAGTCGATCACTCGGTGGAATCTCCTGGTCAAGGATCAATAATGGAAACCCACTGTCGAAAGTGAGGAAACCTTCCATTGGGGCATGCAAGTTCCAAGGTACCAATTAGTTTCTAAGTCTAATTTCTGGATAATGAGTTGAAGTCGACAGGAAAAGACTCGTCACAGGAGGGCCTTAATGTATCCCCCATCAATGACACAAAACAGGTAACAAGATTTTAAGTAGATCAGAGTAACCAATGACTCATGACTGACTCAGGGATGGCCGAAGCAATAGAAGGCTTAAGGACTGCAGAAATGGCTGATGCAATAGAAGGATTTCTGAGTTGAACTTCTCTTTGAACATATTGATGACACGACAATTGTCTTGGAAACACTAACTCAACAATAGGGATTACAGACCAATTTGTAATCTTAGAAAGGAGTATGATCAAGAGACAAGTGGATTTTCCAACCTAGACACAAAGCGAGTGAAAGGGTGTCATGTTCAAAAGTGACTCTTCCATAGAATACATGATTAGATACATTTCTTTCCCAATTCCCCCCCCCCACCATTTCTAGCAAGTACCTTTTTATTTTTACACAAGCTTGAGGAAGATAACATATGCTTGAAATGTAAGCCCATCCTTCGGATGAGTCCCTCGGAGTATGTTTAACGAACCTTAGGAAGGAGTGGTTCGGTCCCATATGGGCCTTTCAATGTTTGTTTTACGAGTCCAAAGAAAGAAAATTCAGGGGTTTTTCATGTTTAGAGAGTCTGAAAAACACTTAAAGAGAATTCTCTCAGTTCCTTTTTCGTAAATTAATTTGATGAGATCAAAAAAGTGATAATATAGCGCCCATCAAATGTTTTCTTCAAATACTTTTACGATCATGAAAAGAACAAGGTCACTCAGCAATCTTTTCATGTTTAGAGAGTCTGAAAAGATATTAAAGGGAACTCCAAGGGGTTCCTTTTTCGTACAACCTTTATGAGTCCAAAAAAGTGATAAAAGTATACTCATTTACATTCTCACATATTTACGAGCACGATAAAGAACAAAGACTAAGCTCAGTAACTTATTCTCATGTATTTACGAGCATGAGAATGAACAAAGACTAAGCTCAGGATTGTTTTCATTTTTACGCAAGATTTAAAACAAAACAAAACTATGCTTGGGATAGATTTTATTTTTACACAAGCTTGAAACTAGCCAAAACTATGCTTGAACCAGAGGAAACTATGCTTGAGGTAGGTGGTTTCATTTTTACACAATCTTGAACCATAGAAAACTATGCTTGCGACTTCCCAACACATAACACAGGGATGGTTGGTACTTAGCCCCCAGCTTAAGAAAATAGCGGCTCAACTTTAGCATGAAGTCTAGAGGCTTGAAGCAAAAGAGACTGTACACTAATACACTATTCATGGCCCCCAAAAAAAATTCAGAATTTAAGACCAAAAAATGCCAAGAATCATGCAATTTCGCTACTTCAAATGCAAGGAAGCCCCTGATCTAAAATAAGGCAAGAAATTACAATTTTTTGTTTCAAAGAGACACTAAAACAAATAAAAAATCACTTCAAAACAAAAACAACCCAAACTAAATTTCTCTTTTAACACAATTTATTCAAAAAAAGAAGTATTCTTTCACTAAATAATTCTAAAGAAAAACAATGCTTTGTAGCTGAAAGACACTCAAATCAAGAGACCAAATCTTTCAAAAGACAACAAAGAAAAAATAAGGAAAATATGACTGAAAGTAGATCCAAGTTTTGTCAAGCAGACTGTAATCAGACCCAACAAATCACCCCAGAACCATGGCACAGATCTGGGTAGGGAAAACCACCAAAAACATTTTTTTTCACAAACGTTGCAGGCTAGAAGCCTAACATAGTGCATAAATCCTTGATCATCGCAAATCAGATATGGGTAGGGTGTGTATTTTCTACATTGGTCTAAACAGGTAGGGTGTAGAAATCCCAAGTCGATGCACTGTTCCTCAAAGAAAGGTGCAGAAATCAAACAAAAATGGAAAAAATTAAAAATTAAGAAGGTTTTCTAGTGAAGTTTAACAGTCAAAGAGTCGTGTTGGATCTCCCAGTGACTCAGAAAATAGAAACCAAGAAATCAAAGAAAGAAAGCAAGACAAACTAGGGAAACAATTCAATCCCAGTATGGTCGCCAATTTTGTTATCGGTCTAATTGTTAAGTGTGGACACAAATCAATCCCCCTAGCTTCACTACGAAACTAGAACAAAACAAGACAATACACTACTCTTTCCTTAGATTTCAATTATCAAATGAGAAATGGAACGAGGACATACCTTTTAAATATCGAAGATCCGACTTCGCCAATGCAATCCAAGCTCCGTCATGAGGTTTATGAGAAATATTTGCAAATAAGAAGAAGCCAACGAAGACAAGAATAACAGAGTCTATTCGATATGAAACTATGTATGTGTTAAGTACCTATACCAGATCTGCAAATATACTTCAGAAATAACCAAGAATAAACCATAAACCATTCACCATAACATGAACACAAGAAACAGAGAAAACCCTTGAGGTAGGGTAACACCATATATTAATCCTT
>JZKD02S0092342.1:73864-87437 GCA_000966675.3 Picea glauca | reverse complement strand
TATCATCTTCCATGATAATGCCAATATCAATATTCTTGTATTCATTGAAATATTTCCTAGTAATGAGGGTGTTGATATGGTTTCACATTTGATGGTTTTCCTTCACTCTACACACCCATATCATTAGTCTTATTTTCAAAGACAATCGAATAGCATATCTTTTGTGCTTGGTATTTCATTATATTTCATCATATTTGACTTTGACATTCTCCAGATGGAGTTCCACTTCTTCAAATATCTTCTAGCGACCTTATTAAATCTTATCTTGTTTTCCCTTTTGAAGTTGCAATGTGACCCCATCTATCAAGTTCTTATTTCCTTCATCAATTATATACATTTATGATTTTATCTTATTAGTATTTATGGATTCCTCAACCTTGTTGCGAATTTCCTCTTAAATTTTTTCGATAATATCCTCTTCAATTTTTATGGTAATATCTCCATCCCTATTCTTTGATTCAAACTCTTGTCACATTTTTAAAATCATTATGAATTTATTTATTATTCTAACAAAACCTTTTTATTTCTTCATCTTTCATTTTCAATTCTTCCATTGACTCATCATTTTCCAACTTCTCTTTGCTACTCTTTTCTTTCTTCAATTTCTTAACCTCCTCAATGAGTGATTCATTAAGGTTTTTTTTTTTTTTTTTTTTTTAATTAAATCTTGGTGAACTCATCATCTTTATTTATAATATATTTTCTTAGATCTTCAGTATACTTTTGCAATTTGGAAAATTTTCTTTTGATTCCTTCAATTCTACTTGAATTTTATGCATCTCCTCCATTTTTGTGTCCTTGATTCATTTATTAGAGAAGAGTTTTTTGAAATTTTCCCATGTGGAGTAGCATACAATATCTTCATCAAGCCTATTCCACCACTTAGAAGCTTCACCCCGAAAATAAAAATTTGTCAACCAATATTTAAAATCAACTTTCTTTATCATTCTCAACCATTCCATGAGATTGATTTCACATTTATATTCATCTCCACTAAAATTAGGTATTTTTGTTGATTATTAATTGAGGTATAACCCGAACCCTTAATTCATAACGTCAATATATTATAAATAATTATATCAAATAGTTATGATCCTTTTTATATTATATTCTCCTATGTTTTATATTTCCAACATCTTTTGAATCACCTTAATCTAACATCCCAATCAAAAGTTATGATAATTTTAAATTAACATACCTTTTAAAACTCTAATTTGGAGACTATCTTGTTGCTCGACCTATATCTTGATGTATCTATGAAATTTCATCACTTTTGAGTTTGAAAGTTTGGTGTATAGTGACCTGATATGTGTTCTCTGCAATGCCACATATTTGACCAAATTTTGATGTGCCAAGTGAAAGTTATGCTAACTCTCCTAAAATATTTTAATTTTATCTCTTTGTAGAAAGAGAACTTGTATGGAATTTCACATGTCCAATTTTTTAAATATGCATTTGAAATTTTTTCCTAAAACACTATGGTCCATTATATTTCCAAGGAAACTAGAGGTAGTCAATTTGGATCTTTCTCTAGATAAGATATTATTTTTTTACCCAAAAAACCTACTTGAGACTAGTTTTAGGACTAGTAAAAAACCCGAACTTTCACAGTCTATAACTTAAAAATTGTAAAGAATCAAAATTTGAAATTTTTATCACAGGTTATTTGATATGTTTCCTTAGCTTCCTGTGAAATGTCTCTATGTGAGACGTCCTAGAAAAAAGTTATGATTGTTTTACCAAGAACATGTGTTTGAGAGTAGTTTTAGGACTAGTAAAAAACCTTAATTTCCATAGCCTATATTTACAAAATTATAGAGAAGAAAAACATAAAACATTTACCAAAAGTAATACACTATGTCTCCTCAAGCTCCCAAAAATTTCACTATATGAAACATCCAAGATGACTCTGAAGAAGAAAAACCCTAGGATCATATGCTAAAATACCAACTGTTTTTTTTTCATGTGGTTCACGACACCGGATATCGATGCTCGCTATGTCCACAGAACCCCCCCAAAAAAAAATCTATTAGAGAACATAAGGAGGTTGATTATTTGCATCTTATAGACCCATTTAAGGGCACAACATGTCACTCACGAGGAATTGAACCTGGGTGGGGAGGGAAACAATTTTTCCTGCCAACCACCCAAGCTACATCCAATGGACACTATGATACCAAATGTTATGCACCAAAACCTTAAAATATCATAAGAAATCAAAGTACAGACCATGTAAGCAAAATCATAGCATGGTGCACAACTCCAATATAGATAATAGAGATGAGTTACACAATATCACTTTAAAGAATAGGAGAACCTCCTCCAAATATCCCAATACATTCATACATCCAAATCACATGTTCCTTCAATAATGATACATGATCTCTATATATACATATTCACACATTGCAAATGTGTCCCCTTTATTAAAAAAGCCACTATTACATATAAATTTACCCCATTGCATATACATTTAACCCATACATGTTCCATTTTGGGTCATATCATATACAATTAATCATGTATATGCCCCCCCTAGAGCCATATAACAAATATTTCAAAATAAATTATTCCAAAACATTGAAATCTCACAATTAGTGGACACACCATGTTATTCTATCACCATTATCAAAGTATTTTCCTATATCCGTTTGTGGAAATCAAACACAAATCACAAATAGGGTTTTGATTTGAAAATCCTCCATTTTTATAATTTGATGATTTTGTAGGACAAGATACAAACAAAAATATATCCTCAGGACGATCTTGTAACACATGGACATTTAGTTCAATTGTCTTTTCTTAAGTAATCATGACATCTCTCTACAATTTCATAAGGTGTTTCCTAGTAAATTCCACTAAAAAAATGTTATCATTCATCAATTGTAAGCGAAATTATAATCATGCAGGTTTAATTGGTGCTGATTTTAAAATATGCAATGAGACATTTGAAAAATATATAATGAAGGTTCATTTTATTTTGCACACACATTTAAACAAGGGAAATTTTAGAAATAATTAGAGTTGGTTTTTATAGAATCTTGTTAATATTATCTAAAGTATGTTTTTCTAAAAGTTGAGAGACTACATGAATATTAGAATAATATCATAGAAACAACTTCTCTACATTCCTATTTTATTTGTCATTCTTTTACCTTGGATATTGTACTTTCCATCCATTGCCTAGGTACATAATTTCTAGATTCTTTAATACATGTTAAATGCCTTACATTAATCAAGTAAACTTTACATTTTTTTTTGTTATATACACTATCAACATTGTAAACTTGGCAAGACTTTAAGAAGTACACAAAGAAGGAAAACAATTCCCCAATGTTTCTTTGTTTTCTTCATTTTTCCTTCCATTTCCCAGTGAACGGTCTTCAATACTCCATGTGAATTAGATATATGTATGTCCCTCCATATATCTTTTTTGAATTCTATTAAGGAGAAGGGTGATGATGACAAATTGAGTGCATAAAATTATCTATAATAATAATAGTATTGGCAATTATTTAAATTAATATTATCAAAACCATCCCTATCAAAATCAAATTTTCAAATAGAAGAATTTCCCATCAATTTCAACAACAATATACCTTTCCTACTTCCCTCTTAGTTTACTAATTAGAACAATGTTATTTGGAAAAATCTTTAAAATAAGGATATATTTACTCAAATCAATGTTATAAAAAACATGATATCCAAATTGGCTAAAATAAACTATAATGAAAGTGCACAAGTAAAAATATGATATCTTTTTTTTTTTAGCATTCATGTTTTCAAAGTAACAAATAGAGAAAGGATACATAGTACTTTGGAAGATGTACATGCATGGTGGATAAACGCTCTCAACTATGATGGAAGCTAATTATAGGAAACCATAAATTGTTTTATAACATTCACATTTTGAAAGATGTTGGCAAGAGACTTTGCATCCAAGCTCAATATCATTAGAAATATTTAGAAGAAATTCTTATGAAAACAATTTAACTTTACATATTGGCTCCTAGATATGAATGATTTTAAACTCTAAACAAGGGGAGCTGCAAAGCAACAAGCCCCTACCCTAAGTGGTAGCTTAAAGCTTTTGAGATCCCATACATTGAATTTAGTGTACAACTCAATGCCTTCACATGCTTATATGCTTTATAGATTTAGTGCAATGGATGTGTGTTACTGTTACTAGTGAGCATATGTGCACTTGTATTAAATTCACGTGTGTTCTTTCAGGGAAGGTAGTGTCACAATGTATTTATTTTCTCATTCAATCACGCAATATATGAGATTTTTCTTCTGATAGTTGCCATGGTTAAGATTTTTCAACCTTCACTTATGTCGAGTTGTTGGATTGTATTCACAATCCATACTAAAAAGAGATCTAGTTAATATCTTATAAATAGAGAACATCCCTTGCACCACTCTCACCTAGATTTTTTTTTTTTATATGCTCCATCAAAGAAGCCATAGGGATTTCTCACTTGTTGCTTCTCCTACCACCCTCGGTTTCTTTTGTTTAAAGCCTTGTCCAAAGGCCTTGTAGGAACCTTGAATCTCATAAAAAAATATCATGGTTGATGTAAAGGTATTTTCTTGAAAAAAAGAGATATTCCTTGCCAACAAAATGAAGCTTTGTCCAAAGACCTTGTAGGAACCTTGAATCTCATAAAAAAATATCATGGTTGTTGTAAAGGTATTTTCTTGAAAAAGAGAGACATTCCTTGCCAACGAAATGGCCCAAAATAAAAATACTAGAAGTGAGTGATGTTTTTTCTAGTGAAACTATCCTTTAGCAAGAATTGAGGGGCTTCCTCAATTGATTCCCCTTCCCATTTGCTTGCCATTTCCTTCAACGATTTTTATCACAGTAGTCCATACTTCACTAACAAAGTGGGATGTTAAGAATTGGAAGCTCTGACGGTAACCCATTAAAGCGCAACATGTGTTAGCTAGAATTGGAAGCTCTGACGGTAGCCCAGACAAGTGTTATTTGCATGTGGACACATTTTCTCCAGGTCTGAGCTGGGGACATGGACGAGTTGTAAAAGCAATGGCACAAGTTCGAACTCGTGGAGAGAATTCAGATCCTTTGAACTATTTCTCATCATATTATCAGAATAAGCATCGTTGATGCTCCTGGGTTTGAATCTCTTGCTTGGAAAACAGCATATTAACATCATTATTTCCATTTGTATCAGAGAACCCCTTGACTGCCACTTTTTGGTCCAAAATTCGAAGGGTCTTTTCGCATGGCTGCATGGGGATCTTGCAATCTCCTACAATGCAAATGGTCAGCCTTCTGTCAAATTTGGAGAGTTTGCTGCATAATGTGGATGAATTGCTGCTAAATTTGGAGGGTTTACCTAGAGAACTGCCATTGCAACCCATGGCTTTTATTTTCCCTGCGAAACATGACAGATTTGTCAGTTTTTCTGCATATATCATTCACCGGGATTTACAATTCCCCTTAACTAATTACTTGAAATCATTGGTAATTACTCACTGGACAGCTCGATCTTATATCTGATAACTCGTGAAGTGATGGATCTTATATCTTATTTCTCGTGAAGTGATGCAATTAATTTTGACAACTGACTGATGGATGAGGGACCAGAGGAAACAATTACAAAATCTGTCAATAGCTGAGAGACAAGAGTATTGGAACCATTAGCTTCTCCAATCTAGGACCTGCAAATGCTCTTCTTCAACAGGTTCAGCTTGAACCTTGACAGAAAACGAAGAAAAAGGAAAAATCCTTTGCTCTTTACTCGCTCGGACTGTCATTTTAGAGCCAAAAATGCCATTTAAATTCCCTTTTGCAGCTTCCTGACGTTTACTTAACACACAGGTTCCATTATTTATATTATTTGTCTTCATGGCATAGCATTAAGCTTGTTTGAATTTTAAATCATCTTAACTTAATTTGAGTTTCATTAAGCCAACCAGTCCTATTTATCGGTGAGGTTGATATACCATTATATATTATGCAGTGTATTCATATCGATTGTTGGGCCATTTCTGCGCATAGAGTGAGTTATATGTTATGGAGTGTATTCATATCGATTGCTGGGCCAGTTCTGCGCATAGAGTGAGTAGAGTTTGTGTTTGAATCTTGATATGTTATAATTTGAGTGTATTTGTTTGAATCCTGATATGATATAATTTGAGTGTATTTGCAGCTTGCACCGCATAATAAAGATGACATTATATATTTTGAAAAACATAGTTGAACAGAGCTAATATACAAAAATAATGGCAGTCAAATTGTACAAGATAACACTCATTCGATTCAAATGCTCCTTGCTAAACAATAGTGAACAAAGAAGGCTTACAGTACTTATCTATGTTTTCAAAATCATTTTTTTTACATAAACATACTCTTTTATTTTCAACATTACTTCAATTTCTGAGTATATGTAGTGTGCACGGGATTTATATTTTGAGAGAATGATATCCTGTAAGAAAACCTGCGCATAAATCAATTTGGAAGTTCGAAATATTTTAGGCATTTTTTTAATGCTTCACTATGGACACTTCTAATGACAACTGAAGAATGTGCATGATGATTGAGGAATTTCCATCCCTGCAGGGCTATTGTATCTAACACCTTGTGTTGTAGTATGGGACTTGGAGAAATTACTTTGAAGCATTATTATCTTTATTCATCATCTGTTCATCAAGGAAACTGAATGGAGAGAGATGTCAAGTCAATAATTATAATTATAGAGGAAGTCAATAAATTGCACTTGTTTCTGCATAAAAGGCTTAAAGACTAAAAATTACATTTGCTTCCCCAGTGGTAAGTTGCCCTAGATTCGGAGAAATTTGTTTTCTTTTCTAAGTGAGCAGACTGGCCTAATCGTTCTCTAAAGATTGAGGCATGCAACAAATGAAAGGGACAGTGCGGCTGCTAACCCTAAGGGCAACTTGCAGAGTGACAATAGTAACCAACCTTTCTGTCACGGTCCCCTGGACTCGAATCGTGTACCACGCCACTGCTTCTCAGAATGTCCTGTTTGTCCTATAGAAACAAGCTTCGTTTAGGGATTGTAGGGTGAGGAATCGACTGGCTGTAGGTGAGATTTCAAATGCTCCTTTCAAGATTCATCTAAAAACAGGAGGAGAAATCGACTCGCTGCAGGAGGAGAAATCGAGTGGATTTAGGTGAGATTTCAGCTCTCCTAAAGGGTTTTCCAGGTACAAAATGCAATTTTAAGTATAATAAAAAATGAATGAATCTTTTTAATGAATTTTGTTAACTTGCATACTAGATGTTGAAGTAAGTTAAACCCAATAGAATACCTATATCTGGTAACTTAGAATATATACCTCTGGTAACTTAGAATATATACCTTTGTCTTTGCATCTGTAGGATTTCATCAAAGTTGTGTCTCCAAACTTCCATCAGAGCTCTAGTCAGCAGTTGCTCAAAATTGTACGAATACTAGGTACCTAGGAATACTAGGTAAGAAGAGGAGCAGATGTCACAGCACACAACACCACATAGATATCACAACACATGGATAGTATATAGACCACTAACATGTGGACTGCCAGATACCAACGTGTGACAAGGTGGCTTATGGACATTCCAATCTTTAAGATGGTTAAAGAGGACTTAACATTAAATGTGAGGAAGTAATGCAAGAATTAGTTCTAGCATTACTTGACTTCGTCAACTTTACTCAACAAATATGCATTTGAAAATGCTTTTAAGCTAAGATCTGGTTAGCCTCTGCCTTGGGAAGAGGCCAAATAAGGCTTCAAAGTTAAAATTTTCACCTAAAAACCAAATGCTACTTGTAAATGTGCATTTAACTCATAAAACTTTGGTTTAATTACTGAGTTTTCGTGCCATATTAATGCAACACAGAAAAATCGATTACTATTAGTCCCTACAACCCGAAGGGTAGGGACTAAAAATTGTGCCAAAAATGCCCCATGGTAATTTTGCATGGATCCTTTTCATGTTTGGAAATTCACTTACGATATACAATTCTAGTTATGTCCACATTCACCTAGAAATAACTCAAACTTGATCTGAATCTGAACAAATTGGTCTACCATGTGTATAACCTATAAATAATGCCTTGAAATTTGGTATCCCCTCAAAGTGAAGTCTAGAATTTGGCAAAGAATTTGTTTTAAAAGAATTATTTTATCTATCGATATACAAATCCTTCAATATATTCCAATATGCATACAAGTCTATGTGAATATGCATACATCAAAATGTTCCAAGGAATTCAATATATTTTTTATATTTGTTTTATGTGTTTAGTATATAAAATTTTAGTAGAATCGCAGATTTTCCTATGGAGTTCTGTACATTTTTTTTGCTAATAATGTTGCAATCAAATTTTTATAGTAGATTTAGCATGGTTTTGTTTGGGGTATATATGAATCTGCATTACATCTTAATAAAATCCCTTTCTTGCAAAAGTTTCTTGTTGAAGTCTCTAGAAGAAAATCATGTTTATTTTTCATTGATATAAAACACCATCCTTGTTATGATGCATGCAAGATATTCATTGTCGATTATGTTTTTTAGTAGCTTGCAAATGCACTACAATTTTTTGTATTGTGTTGGTTGATATTAAACCTAAAGAATTTCATTCAAATTTTCACTTGTTATATTTGTATATGATTTTGTGAGATTTCTGATGGGGTACTCACACAAACATGAAAGTGTATAAACTCTTTTGCTAGAGGTTCATTATTCTCTCAGAGATAGTTGTGAACCTTTTTTTTGGTAAATAAAAAAGATTGTATTACCTCATAATTCCATCACAATAGTACATAGCTGGACAAAGACTAAAGACCAACCACTTGTTCCGCCAAACAAATGGAAGCCATAATAGGTGGTTGCATGATTTGATGTCTGGACAAGAGAAAAAATATGCCCCATGTTCTGCCAAACAAATGGAAACTAGAACATGTAACTAAGAATGTCTAGGTCTGAATTGTATGAACACTCTCAGTGATTCATGAATATAGAAGCCAAAATTCCTACAATGATTTTAAAAATTACAATGCATAATAATAATAAAAACGAGACACAATAGGATTAATTAGTGGATTAACCCGTTGATCCTTTCTCACCATGAGTGTTTGTAGTGGGAGTGAAGATGAACAATTGTGCACATGTAGGGCATCTTCTTTAGTCTAGCGCACCTGAGAGAGCATCAAACAATAGGTATAGGAGGTTGTTGAGTAGGGTGTGCCTATGAAGTTGCTCCTACATATCCCAACGCATATCAAAAATGAGGTCCAAGTGATCTGGTGAGAGGCGGCACATGGAGTTCGGTGTCTATTACGGAGCAGTGGAAGGAGGAGGGTGGCCTTCAGGAGGGAGAGTCTCATCATGGCGCACCTCCAATGAGATTTCTTCTTCAATTGTGCAGGTGTCCCATTCTAAGGCAGCGACAACACCAGGGGTTGAGCAACTAGTGAGGGGCGGCAGGTCTTGGGGGTCAGGAATTGTGTACAAGAGGGAAGCTAGTGGAATTTGAAACAACACTATTGATATTTATTCTTCCACAATAGCCATGGGAGGTTCTTCCACCACTCTGTATGGGGCTGAGGAGTGGGGTGGTATCACTGGGGAATTATCAAGGCAGACCAGAGAAGTCGAGGGCGACTGGGAAAATAGGCACATCCTTCGTTGCATGACAACAAAACTGTAGTAAGAGGGCCATCTCTTGGACTTGTCTCTTTCCCAGGGCATGACTTCACACACAATCAAGGCACCTAATAGGCGCAGATCTTGCAAATAGGGGAGGAATATGACTGGAGAAGCACAAGCTGTTCCAAAACCTAAGAGCTGATCCAAATCCAAATGACAAGAACCATTGCTTACCCACTGTAAATGGTGAGGCGCTGAAGGAGTTGAAGGGACTTGGCTCGTGCGCCCCATACCCTTCCCAATCTGTTAACTTTGTTGTGTGGAGGGAGACATTAAACCAAAGTTGAAATGTCGTCGCACCTGTGCATATGAGCCTTGAATGTCGCTCATCCTACGAGATATTGATGATATGGTGGCATCATGTGAATTTAACGTCTTAATGTGCATGTTGTCCACTTCTCACCCCATCCCAGGAGATAGTTGTAAACCTTAAAGCCTGTTATTGGTTTGAATTTTTTGTATAACAATGTTCCTGGTGAATTAATCGTGTTTACTATTGTTACCAAATTTTCTCTAATTTGATATCTCGTGGGAACAAGTAACTTTAAAATTCTATTAAAATCAAATAAATGATTGCTGGAAATGCCAGGATTGTCTATTTTCTAGATCTAATAAATGCAATCCTTTGCAAGTATAGAATCTCAAGATATTATTTACCAATCTCGACCTTACTCTTCTACACAAATTTACACATGGTTCTTAAATTTCATACAAAGACATTCACACCAAGAATATACCTATGCATCTTATTAATGTGTTGACTATTACTATAGAAGTTCAAACTTTGATATTGGAATAGTAGATGCAAGCAAGGTGCCTTTATATGAATATAGATCGACATAAGTAGTTTAACTTGTATCATTTAAAAGAACATTCTTGTAAGTATATGTTGTTCTATAACTATGTATAATATTCCTTAGAATGCATTTGAAGATTCATTACTTGTGTCTCAAGTTTAAAAATTTTCTTCACTGCATTGTAGAATTATAATTGTCAACAATCACAGGTCTTCGATTATATGGAAGACATGGGAATTGATTTTTTTTTTCCATTAGACCCTTATGGTTATGGAGTTGTGAAAGAGGAAGGCCTCATGGATATTTCAAGGGGTTGTCCTAAACTCACATTTGTACTATATTTTTGTTCTCAAATGACAAATGCATCCTTGGTCATAGTTACAAGGAGCTAAAATGTTGTCTTCTCACTCCTTTGTGCTTATGTATTATTGATCCCAAATATCATATCATGTGACAAAGAAACTCCTACATGAAGGGTTTAGAACAATTATTTAGTATTGTAAAACTCTATAGACTTTGTCTTTGACTCACTTGCTTACAAACAAGGATTTTCAGTGGATTGGTACTTACAACAAGTGTTTGAGATGCTCTATTTCTTTTGTTGGTGATAGTGACTTTGGGATCCAATGTGTTGTGCACTATTAATTGTACCAATATCCACAAGATTGAGATAATGGATTGACCATTTGGTGATTTGGTTGTTTTATTAGGGTTGAAAAATAATAGATCAATGTGATCACAATGGATATCATCCTCTTATGTTACAATCCATGGCTTTTTGAAATTGTTTGTAATTATGCATTCCTTGAATGTTGGAGATTTCCATGACATTGATCAATTTGGAGACATCTGATCTAGGTGGATATCGGTGGCCACCCACCTATTCCAACTCGCTCAAAACAATTTTCTGGCAACTTATTATTTTTAGCAGTTTTCGGTTCCTAAACTTTCGGGGCCATTTTGAAAGCCTAAATGAAGTTTTTTCGAGATTGAGCACCTCAATGATAGTCGAAGTCTCTCGTTGAGCCCCCAAAATGAATTTCCTCAACAATACCTTTCCAATGAGCTATTGTGCGCCCCAAACATAGATCGTATGCCAAAGTTACGCCCCCAGGAAGTTGATAAATGAATCTCCTCGATGATACCTTTCCAACGAGCTATCATGCACCCCAAACAGAGATCATATGCCAAAGTTACGCCCCCAGGAAGTTGATACACCAAACTACCCAAAACAGGGTCCACAAAATTGTTGGCTTTTCATCTTCCAAGGTTAGGGTTTTGGATTTTCTTTATGATAAGAAGGCCTTTGGAGCGTCATTGTAACATTCATCTTCTTACGAATGTGAGTAGCCGTCACATCTCTTCTCAGAGATAATTTGTCACCATTCTGGTGAGTCTTTCACTCTGTATTTCTACAGTTTTGTACATTTCGTTCATTAATAGAAATTGTGTATCACTGTATGTATGTGTTTATGGTTGCATCTCTGATATATTTATGTTATATTATGGATATATGAGATATTTCTGTACATTTCTTTATTATATCTCCGCTCTCATTTCGTATCGAAAATAATCTGGATCACATAAGTTCTATGAATCAATCCATATATAGGCTTCATGTACTAGTGAGTTACATGATATCGATAAGATACATCAC
Organism: Picea glauca; assembly: GCA_000966675.3. NCBI lineage: Eukaryota > Viridiplantae > Streptophyta > Pinopsida > Pinales > Pinaceae > Picea > Picea glauca. Next base: position 75,298 of record JZKD02S0092342.1, on the reverse strand, counting down.
ATTTCATATGTATTGTGTAACTGGCCTTCTCATTTCTCGTGTACAATGGATGAGGTTTTAATGTTCTTGATAAATCAATAGAGTTACAATCATGGAAGGGGTTTTCCTATCATGCATCATGGATGAGGTAAGTTCCTATATTTTTCGACACTTACACCTTCAATTACAAAATTGGTATGCCTTTTTACAAACAAATTTTAATATTCAAATTATGTTTGGCATAGTTTTACTATTATTATTTTTGCACTACTTGACAAATTTTCTAATCTATGGAATTTTATGATTGATCTTTGCACTCCTTTAATTAGACTACAAGTTATCTGTCATACAACAATCATAATGATAATGAAAAAGAAATGATAACAATAATTAATTCTCATCAACTCTGTTGTGAAACAGGGCACTGGAAAAGGCCAAAAGAAAGGTGGGAAGAAAGAGTATGTATTTTGTGCTCGTCCGGAAAAGTGGAAACAGAAAAACATTTCATTTTAGAATGTGAGGCCCTCAAAGACAACAGGGAAAATTATGCAGGTATTTTGGCAGCTAATTCTTGGGATAATCTATTCAGCAAAGAGTTTGTTGAGACGCTGGGAGCGATTATTGTAAAACTTCACAGGAAAAGGGCCGAATACAAAAGCCAGATGGAAAAACAATCTGTCCCATAGACTATTTTTAACCTGGTGGACGTTAAAAATACTTTCTTTCTTTCTCTCATACAAATTGCAGTCACGATCGATTAGATGGGCATAATTTTCATCAAGTCAGTTCTTTATGTTATCATTTCTCATAAGTGTCAATAAAGCCACTCATTTATGTCGTCATTTCTTTCTCAATTATTGCGCGACAAAGGCTACCTGAACTAGCTTGTACGTGTAAATTGATTTCAATATTTGCACGACACAGAGAACTTGATATAAGTGGGAGATGTAGATGGATTTAAAATAATTTCCATAGGAAAATTTGTACCACCAACTCTCTCTATATTATCACCTTTTTCAAATTTTCCGTTCCATACTTCTCTGTAGTAAGGCCATTAGTTTTCTCTCTTAATTATTGCACGACAAAGGCCACTTGGGCTGAGTGGTAAGTATCATTTGTCTCTTTAATGACGTTTGCAAAGTCTTTTGTAAGGTCTTTGACACGTATACGACTTTATCGTACCTTGCATATGTCTTTGACACGTATACGACTTTATCGTACCTTTGGTTAATACGACCAATTTATCATCATCATTTTTTCTAAGCAATTTAACTTTTTTATTTTTCACTTCTATGGGGCCATTTTCAATTCAAAAGATTGTTTTAATTTTAGTTGATTTTGTAAATCCATTAATTCTTGTTTTTTAAATATTTTATTTTATTATTATTGAATTTATATTTTTATTTCTTTGTTTGATTTTTTAAATCTTTTATTTTTAATATTTTTAATATTTTT
>JZKD02S0092342.1:20041-32947 GCA_000966675.3 Picea glauca | reverse complement strand
AGCTAAAGAAATCGTTAAGCTTGCAAAAGAAAGTGAAAAGGATGCTCATATTATCGGACGCGGACAAGATTCCTTGGATTGGAAAAAGGTAGCTGCAGGGAACGCCTCGTACAATGTGTGCATGAGTATAGACTGCGGATCATCAACTGATTTTCCGCAACTGATGAATGAATTAAATAGCGTATTAGCAGACATCATTGGTAGCTTTATAGACAAAGTAGGGCCAGCATTAGTAGACAACTGCAAGAAATGGGCCGTAGATTTGCAGGAAAGGAAATTGCTCGAAGCAGTTTACATAGCCAGTAAATCCAGGGTTCTGATAGAAAAGCTGAAATCGGGTGCATCAACCAGAGACGATGCAGTAATTGGCATTTGAATATTCAATCATTCACTGTCCGCGTCGCCGACATGTGTTCAAACCGCCAACTCCATCTATAGCACTGGTAGGTTCTAGTAGCTACTGCCAAGATTGTCGTTTTCTTCCTTGCTTCGTTTTATAAAAATCCTATATTCCTATGTGTTCCAATGAATATTGAATGTTGGGTTCGGAGAAAATCAACCGTTTGAAATAAAATAAAAAACAATTTTAATTGGTTAAAAATAATTAACTTAGTTTAAATACTTTACCTTTTTCCGTTTGATTTGATTTTGTTTCAATTCCAACATAAATCTCAAAAGGTAAAAGGTTTAGCGAGAAAAACATGCAATAATGGGCATTTGAATATTCAATCATTCATTATCCGCGTCCCCCGACATGAATTAAAACCGCAACTCTATCTATAATCTATAACATAGGTTATAATTTATAACATAGGTAAGACTCTAGTGGCTATTTTCAAGTTTTTTTTGTTATATTTATGCCTAAAGGTGTATATCTATTGATAATGGGCACATTTAATCAGTGTTGAATGGACAAGATTAAATATTGTTGGAATATTCTTAGTCGTCCCAATAAATCAATGGTTGTGATTTCAACCACTAACTTTCTCACTATTATAAAGACATCTGTTTACATGTTTATTTTTTTACTTTTACTTAATCATATTTAAAATTTACTATGATGGTTAGCTGATTGCCATTTTTTTACTTTTACTTAATCATATTTAAAATTTACTATGATGGCTAGCTGATTGCCACTTGTGAGTGATTAACGTTTCATTTTCTAAAGAGTCCAAGTTTATCAGTCACTATTTTTACTCCAACTATTATTTACTGGGCGAGATTTTCCTTGAACTATTATTTAATGCCCAGGGCTCAGTTATTTCGTCATTCACTAGCCACCAGTGACTTGTGACTGTGCTAGTTTAATATTATTATAACATTTTATTCCTCCCTTCGTTTTATAAAATATTATATTTCTATGTGTTCACATGAATATTTAAAGTTAGGTATTGGAAAAATCAATAGTTTCTTCTTTTCAGTGCTATGCAATTAGTGGTAAATAATATTTGATACAGAAATTTGGTTAAAGTATAATTAGAAGAGTAATTGTTTTTATTTATCCATTATATGTTGTTAAAAAGGTTGTAGTTTAAATGTTTTAGGTTTTAGTTTTTTTTTGAAAGATTATTAGTTTAATTTTGTTAGAAATTAGTTAGAAATCTTTGAATCTGTAAATTTGAGTGGTTAATTTTGTATAATCAGAGTGTTCTACCCTGAATCTATTTATGCATTTAGAAATGCAATTTAAAAAACAAAAAAATTGTGTTTTTCTCTAGATTTTCATGCCAAAAATACCACAACTTAAAATATTTAGACAATGCCATTAAAAAGTATATGATTTTAATGTAAACAATTTGTGAATGATTTAAAGAGAAATTAATTTTATTGTTGATATTATTTAGGTTAAAACTATTTTTGGATTTTGGAATAAAAATAAAATTGATTTTAATTGGTTAAAAACTAGTTTTTTTTAAATATAGAAAATAGATTAATAGCTCAAACACTACAAACATTCAGTCCAGGAAACTGGGCTCTAGTAACACATCAACTAGTCTCAAACATCTCTTGGACTAAGAGAGATAAACATCTCTAGTATTATTTAACCATTAGTGTCTAGAGAAAACTATGTGAATCAATGAAGAGACAAAATAATTTCCCTCAATTCTCATAATAGAGATAGCATATAAATATGAAATGGTCCCAAATCTCACCATATAAGGAGTAGATCTGGCAAATCCAATGATTTTGAGGAATATAGTGATCTATCTTATTGTGAAGTTGGTGGGAGCAAGTTATGAGCTAGGTGAGAGATGATACCACTCATCAAGGTAACTGGTATTTGGTGCATCTTAGGGGTTGAATAAGTCTGTTACTATGATGGAGATACAAGTCTGATTAGTGTTGAAGTTTGGAACAAAAGTGAATTTCTAGGTTCATACCATGTGGATCAAAGGTAGGCATTGTAAATCTTAGTAAGCATACAATTGTTTATCTTTCCCTTGAATAAATCACGAACATTCAGTGAAAAATTATGTGAGGATGGTCTATGATGCCACATCCTACTATCTCCATAGTTGATGCCCATCCATCTCACACTATCATCATCACCATAAGCAAGATCATTGGGTGGGGTTGTGCCATATTTCCCAAGAATTATAACATGAGGGATTGATTACTTGAAAGGAAGATATTTAGACAACATCATGACAAACACTATCTCTATTTTGTTTCAATATACTCCTAGAAGGTATGTATGCAACTGAACCTATCTTTTATAATATTTCAAAAGGTCCACAATATCTAACTGCCAACTTTGAGCAGCTTCCTAATATTAGCAAACTTATCTTCACCTTCACTTTTAAAAATACATGTTTACCCACTTTGAAATATCTGAAAAATACGTTCTTGTTTGCATAACTTTTCTCCCTCTCTTGGGCATCCTTTAAATTTTTCTTGATCTTTTTCCATTTTCTCTTCCATTCCTTCAACAAATTTGGCCCAACAACTTCTCTATCTACTAAATTATCCCAACTCACTAGTGTGTTGCACTTCCTACCATACAATGCTTCAAACTAACTCATTTTTAATGAGGCTTGATACCCATTATTGTAACAAAATTTCACTAAGTGGATATAATCCTCCCACTTTGATGGTTGATCCATCACATACATTTTGAGCATGTCTTCAATTATTCTATTAGTCCTCTATGTTTTCACATCTTACTCTGAGTGATATGTTGTATTGAGATTCAAATTTGTCCCCAAACTTTGAACAAACCTTTCTAAAAATTAGAAGTGAACTTTAGATATCTATCTGAAACTATTTCCTTAGGCACTCCATGTAGCCTAAGAAATTTTTTCAAGTAGATCTATGTAATATGTGTTGCCTTGTGTGTTACTTTATAGTAATAAATGTGCTACCTTAGTCAATTTATACAACCACCATGATGGAATCATATTGCTTCACTATTCTGGGTAGCTTTGTAATAAAATCAATTGTGAAAACTTCTCACTTCCATTCTAGAATGAACAATTGTTGCAATAACCTAGTTGGATGCCTATGCTCTGTCCTCACTTTTGTTGAAATACTGAGACGGGGGGGGGGGTGAATCCGTCTGAACACTTTATACCACTTTTAACCACAATATATATTCTTTCACTTTATCAACAATGTTCAACAATTTATCATAAATGTATCATCTATGATTGCATTCAATATATGTATCATAAGCATGTAATCATAAGAAACATCACATCAATATCACATCAAGAACACAATACACTAGTATTTACGTTGAAACCCAAATGGGAGAAAACCATGAAATGTTTTCTTATATATATCAAGAATTCATTCATAGGAAGCACTAACTTCCAAATTCTCCAGATGCAACTAGAAGGAGGCTACAACCCCATATTTACAGGCTCCAAACTGAAGGAAGATACAACTCCCTGTATTCTCTGGCTCCAACTAGAAGGAGGATACACCCCCATGAGTTCTGTGGCTCCAACCTGAAGGAAGCTCCAACTCCCTGATTCTTCAGCTCCAACCGAAAAGAGGCTACAACCCTCTTTTATTTCCTCATCCTATCACCCAAAAATATAAGTGTAGACCAAATGTCACTACCAAAATCATCGCCATTGTCCCTATCACTGTCATTGTCACTATCACTGTCACTTTCACTGTCACATCAACCTATCCAACTTGTCGCTATATCATCCACAAAACTGGATTCACTCTCATTCACATGCAACTCATGCCAATATCACTGAAATCATATCTCAAAACATATGCTCAACATCACCAACACATGCCTCTACCAAGCATGCACCAAGATCACCAACATACCATCACAAGATATGTGCCTGTACCAAATCTGTACCATGCATCAACCATGCATCAAGTTGTACCACAACCTGTACCATCAATCATGTATCAACCATGTACATAAACTATGTATATCAACATCATACCATGTACCAACCATGTACATCAACCATGTACATAAACACCATACCATCTATCAATCATGTACCATACTATGTACCATACCATGTGCTAACCATGCACATCAACCATAACAAGTGTCTCACCCATATACCATATCATTCTCAATCATGCCATGTACCATAAGATAAACCTCAAGTATATGTCAATATCACAAAGATGTGCCTCTAACAAAGAACCATAACAACCATATAGCAAGTTACCAAGAGTATGTCTCAAGCATGTAATAATTTCACCTCAACCATATGCAATCATGTACCATCAAGGGGCTCCAAGACATGCCTTAAGCATGTTCCATATCATACAAGATAAAAGCCTAAAACAAATACATAAATGACATACCTTTACTCATGAAAACCTAAAGCATACCATCTCAGACCTTGTATCAACCATGATGTACCATCAAACTTTATTGCAACTCATCTGTACATTGTTTTTCAAAACATTTCCTCAGGTACGTGACTTGTCCTCCTACATCCTACTTATGTACATGAACTGTCCTTCTGCAGCTCGCGTATGTATGCGACATGTCCTTATGCAGCCAACATATAACCTTAGAAAACCAGGGTTTCCAATTTTCTGCAACTCTGAAACTTTCATCCCTTTAGAATTTCATCGCCTCAGACTTAATACATAAGATTCAAGCTCAGATTCACTAATAGATTTGCCACTAGAAAGATAGACCATATTATTTACAAGATAGATAATCAATGTAAGTGTGTATGCCAATGAGGTAATAACCAACAATACCCATGAATGATATGACCACTATGACATTTCTTAGCACTGACCATCCTCTAATGGCCTATATCTTCTAAGGATCCACTATTATCCCTTATATGCAGAAATTATATGCCCCAAGTAGTGAATCTTCTTTTGGTAAAAGATGCACTTACTTAGCTTGGCATACAAATTACACCCTCTTAATACTTGCAACAAAATTCTTAAATGTTTCTTATGTTCCACCTCTGACTTAGAGTATATGAGTATATCATCTAAGAACACAATTACAAACTTGTCCAAGTATTTCTTGAACACTCCATTCATTAGGCACATAACAACAACTGGGGAATTTGATAGTCCAAATGACGCTACCATGAACTCATAATTCTTGTATATTTTGCTGAATGTTTTCATGTAGATATATTCTTCCTTTATCCTCACTTGATGATAGCCTTATCTCAAGTAAATCTTGGAAAATATTCTTGCACCTTTCAGTTGGTAAAATAGAACATCAATCCTTGGAAATGGATATTTATTCTTTATGGTGACCTCATTCAGTTGTCTAAAATCAATACACATCCTTAAGGTTCGATCTTTCTTCTTCACAAAAATAACTGGGGCACCCCAAGGTGACACACTTGGATGTATATACCCCTTCCTTAACAATTCTTCAAGCTACATCTGCAACTCTTTCAACTCTGGTGTGCCCATTGTGTAAGGTGTCTTGGACACTGAGGAAACTCCCAACATCAAATAAACAGAGAAATCAATGTCTCTATTTGGTGGAAATATTGGGATTTCCCAAAAAACATCCTCAAAATCCTTCAAGTCCACACAATCTTCAATGCTTTCCATTTTATCTTTGGTTGTCTCTTCCATATGGGTTGCAAAAATATGACATTCCTTCCTGAAACTCTTTTTCAACTACATAGTTGAAATTTATCTAACAATTATAGTTCTTGGGATGCCTTGAAGCTTGCCTTAATTTCCTTCTTCATCTAGACAAGTGATTGTACTATTCTAACAGTCTAGGAAAGCATGGTTTTTTTCCAACCAATCCATGCCAATTAAACAATCATATGAACCTAAAGGAATGACATTCACAGATCTACCTGTGTGTTGAGTCCATTCATGTCTATCGAGCAATCTTTAACTAGCTCATTTACTTTTCTCTTAACCCCTATGGCTAATTGAACTAACCAATATTTCATATTCTTACTCCTTTGTAAGTGAAATCTTTCAAAAATGTTAGATTTTATGTAATTTTTTTCTAATTTTTTTTTTATCAATAAAATTAGATTCTTGATATATGATTGTACTCTTTAAAATATTTCCATGTGTGTATTTCCATTTGTATTCATGTCTTTCATTTTATTCTTTATACAGTCTAGATCACAATTATGATCCTATTTCACTATTCAAATGTATACGCAATTTTGCACTAATTACTATGCTCACATTTGGGGCTCCTACATTATTCAAATGTATACTTAACACGATCTTGTATAAATTCATAAATTAACATAATTGGGATTTTATTTATGTGGTTGTTATGAAATTGCACTTTCATAATCTTGATGATATATGATTTTTCATGGTCTCTAACTTTTTACTTCATCCTTGATTCTAGAGAACACTTAATTTTTTTATTGATTTCAAGAAACACTTAATTCATATAATAATTGTAAATTTCAATATTAATCTATACATATAAAATACATAATACACATAAATAAAGTGATTTTTTTTATTAATATTGTACAATAAAGTATACATAGTAAAGAATGTTGGTTAGGAAATATCATGTTAACCTACATGTATTAGTAACTTATTGATCTAGCATTATGATCCAAAATTAGATCCAGGAGCCTGATAGGACTCAAAAAGGCTAAAAAATGAAAGTTCTCTAAATCATATGAAACCAATTCCATTGCAACCAGATCGCCGCGTTGATTCCGGCCATATATTCACTTTCTCAAATGGACATTGTATGCGAGATTTATCACATTCTGACTGTTTTCCCAAACAGTTAAAAAGTTAACAAGTCAACTAGCAAAAGTCAATGCTAACGTCAGCATGACATCACCAAGCTGACATCAACATAGTGACATGTGGCAGCACGACAACAGGCTGACTGGACAATGACATGGACCTATAGCATGTCGACACATGCCATCGGAGGAAAACAAATGGTGAGGTACCACGTGGCCCAGACATGGGCTGCCATGTGGCACCATTTGGTTGGACATTAGGTTTATTGACAAAAATATTGTTGGAGTGGACAGGAATTGAACCGATGAACTCCCCCACCAACGTAAAGCTTTAACAAAGGTCCTTTACCAATGCGCCAATGATATTACTTATTATATCAAGCCACATTATTATTATATAAAGTCTGTTTACATTATAATGGAGGAAAAGGGGGGTTGGGGCTAAGCCTAGCCCGTAGACTTACCCACCTATGCGACCACAACCATTGGGTTGGGCGCTCCACAACTTGCGCATGGGAGTTGGATAGAGCACTAGCCCTTGGTTTTTGGACTTCCCACAAAACCAAGAGCTATTTCTATACAAGGGCGCATGCATGAAGGGTGGTTTTTAGACCTTGGTCCCATGTAAAGCACAATAGAACTAGGAGTTAGTGTGTTAAGAGGCCAGTGCCCAGCCCTTTGGTCTAGCGCTAGGCCATATGGTTAGCATATGAACACAAAAGAGGACGCGCACTTAGCCCAAGGGGGATACTCTATGAATTTTGTTACATAGTGGGTTTTTAACTATACAGATTGGATTTTTATGATTTCCAGGCCTATTAGTGGAGATTTTGGCCATTATTGGGAGATATTAGACTCTTTTTTAGCCCAGATTTTTGGAGCAAGTTGGGGAAGGATAGACAACTTCAGATCTATAAAAACCAGGCCTGTTTGAGGCCATGGAGGACAGTCAGAGCAGATTTATGTTGAAGCAAAGCCAAGCCAAATCCATTTTTATGCAGGGAAGTTGTTGAGGAGCAGACACTTGTGGGCCATTTCTAGGAGCTCCGGTCATCCGTTTTGCATGCCATTTCTTCTACTGGGTTCTAGAGATATGGAAGAACATGACTAGATCAATTTTGTAGCCTTATGGCACTGTTGTGATGTACTTATTGAGATTTGAACAAAAATAAAGAAGCCTCCCCCACTAAGACAAAGGCCCGGAGACGTAGGCAATTTTGTGCTGAACTCCGTTATCACTTCTCTTGTTATGGTTTGTTGTTCTTATTGATTCAATTCAGATCTATATATTGTCTTATGGTTTCTATGCTTCTTCATTAGATCCTTCCTCTTTCATTTAGCTTCATAAATGGTTAATTAACACATGCAAATAATAACTCAACCACAGTCATTAAAATATCTTTTCGAATAAAGTGGTATCAGAGCTAGTTGACATTTGGAATTTGAGTTTTTCATGTTAGCCAGGGAAGAGATCATCTCAAGGGAGAAAATGGCATCTACAAGAGGACTTTCTCAAAATGAGAAAAAGTTCAGAAATTCAGTGTTTTCCATGGCTGAGATGGTGAAGGTGTTGTATGAAGACTACTTGGAACGAAAGAGTTTGGTTCAAGTGAAAGCTTCAAAGAACAACAAAGGCAAAGAAGGATTGAAGGAAGTGCCTTATACATCTGTTTCAAAAAACATATCTGAGGTATGCAGTGAAGGTTATTCATCAAATTATCCTTCTTCTCATCAAGTTGGTTTTGGTGCATTCGAAAAACATACAAAAGGTGTAGGTTTGAAATGCTAACCAAGATGGGTTATGTAAAAGGGAAAGGCCTTAGATGTAAAGGTCAAGGCATGGTTAATCCCATTGAGGTTGTGGAAAGGCCTCGATACTTAGGATTGGGATATGGCAAAGTGGAGCTTGGAGCATCCTCCAAGATTGGTTCCAAAACTTTGGAAGCAAGTAATGCTTCAAATGGCCAACTTAAGACATTGGAGGAACACTTCACAAAAGGTAATGGTGCATCACTTCAAGATTATGGTAGTGAATGCAAGTCGTCTCCAAAGAAAATTGAAGATCAGCATGGAGGGTATAATGGTCATGTTTTTACCAATTCTCCTTTTGATTATAACAAGCATAATCAAGTAATCTGGAACTTGTGGAATCTTTATCCATGTACTTATTGTCATTCACCCAAGCATTGTGTTGCCAAGTGTTGGAAGAGACAAACTTTGTACAGGAAACCTATGTTGACCAGGAAGGAAACACGACATAAAGGGTCAACTCCACAATGGAAGAAAGACAAGGGTAAACAGGTTTGGATGCCAAAAACTCATTCCACATTTTGCAGCAAGGGTGGACATCAAAAGGCTAGTTGTTGGAAGCTTAATCTGGAGCTTCGTCCGAGGAAGGACAAAAGGATTGTCCATGTACTCGTGAAGGAGGAAAGATTACCAGCGAAGCAAGAGGAACATTGCGAAGGAAAGAAACCATCCACTTGGTTTTGCCAGAAGTGGATGTCTCAACTTCATTGTATTTTGCTTCCATTAATGTAATCACACATGTTGAAATGATGACCTGTTATAACATCATTTTTGTACAACATCGTGTTTTTTTTTTCTCTTTATGAGTATGTAATCAGTCAAAATACATTTTTGTAACCTTTTGGGGACCAAAAGGTCCTTTAGTGGGGAGGTGTGATCCAGAATCGGATCCAGGAGCCTGATAGGGCCCGAAAAGGCTCAAAAATGAAATTTATCTGAATCAGACGAAACCAATTCCATTGTGACCAGATCATCGCTCTGATTGCAGCCATATATTCTTTTTCTCAAATGGACGTTGTATGCGAGAGTTATCGCATTCTGACCATTTTCCCAAACAACGAAAAAGTCAATAGGTCAACTGGCAAAAGTCAATGCTGATATCAACATGACATCACCAAGATGACATCAACATACTGACATGTGACAGCATGACAACAGGGTGACTGGATAATGACATGGACCTATAGCATGTTGACATATGGCATTGAAAGACAACAAATGGTGGGGTGCCATGTGGCCCAGACATGGGTTGCCACATGACACCATTTGGTTGGACATTAGGTTCATTGACAAAAGTATTGTTGGACTGTATAGGAATTGAACCAACGAACTCCCCCACCAACATAAAGCTTTAACAAAGGTCCTTTACCAACATGCCAATGATATTACTTGTTATACCAAGCCACATTATTATTATATAAAGTGTGTTTACATTATAATAGAGGAAAAGGGGGGTTGGGGCTAAGCCTAGCCCGTGGACTTACCCACCTATGCAACCACAACCATTGGGTTGGGTGCTCCACAACTTGCACGCGAGAGTTGGATAGAGCACTAGCCCTTGGTTTTCGGGCTTCCCACAAAACTAGGAGCTATTTCTATACAAGGGCGCGTGCATGAAGGGTGGTTTCTAGACCCTGATCCCATGTAAAGCGCAACAGAACTAGGAGCTAGCATGTTAAGGGGCCAGCGCCCAGCCCTTTGGGTTGGCGCTAGGCCATATGGTTAGCATATGACCACAAAAGGGGGCGCGCACTTAGCCCAAGGGGGCTACTATGTGAATTTTGTTACAGAGTGAGTTTTTAACTATATAGATTGGATTTTTATTGATTTTCAGGCTTGTTAATGGATATTTTGGCCATTATTGGGAGATATTGGACTTTTTTTGAGCCCAGATTTTGGGAGGAAGTTGGGGAAGGATAACCAACTTCAAATCTATAAAAACCAGACCTATTTGAGGCCATGGAGGATAGCCAGAGCAGAGTTATGCTGAAACAAAGCCAAGCCAAAGCCATTTTTATGCAGGGAAGCTATTGAGGAGAAGACGCTTATGGGCCATTTCTGGAAGCTTAGGTCATCTGTTTTGTGTGCCGTTTCTTCTGCTGGGTTCTAGAGATCTGAAAGAACATGACTAGATCCGTGTTGTATCCTTATGGCACTACTGTGATGTACTTATTGAGCTTTGAACAGAAATAAAGAAGTCTCCCCGACTGAGACAAAGGCTCAGAGACATAGGCAATTTTGTGCCGAACTTCGTTATCACTTCTCTTGTTATGGTTTGTTATTCTTATTGCTTCAGTTCAGATCTATATATTGTCTTATGGCTGCTATGCTTCTTCATTAAATCCTTCCTCTTTCATTCAGCTTCATAAATGGTTAATTAACACATGCAAATAATAACTCAACCACAATTATTAAAAGATCTTTTCAGATCACAATATAAACCTATATGTATTATAAGTGATTATGAATATTTTATGATGAATGGTTTCCTTCAACATTGGTTCCACTCAACACAAAAGTTGGTCAAGTTGGTCTATGGAAGTATATAATTCTAACAATTTGAAAAATGTTTTCTCTCATTCATCATTATTATTTGTTCATATGCATTCAACCAAAAGTTTTAAACCTCATGCAACTTAAATTCCTTTAAGTTTACAAATATCATTCCTAAATATGTTACATATAATTTATACTTCCCTTCCTACAATTATTGGTTGTTCAAATGACCCTCTTCTTACAATTTGGAGAAAGGACATTACCACTTCATAACTCTGGTTACTTGCGGTAAAGTAACATCAATATTTACAATTTTGAAAAAATATAAAAAAGTTATTCTAAACTAGGTTATTAATTACCAATTTGTGACTCTTGATGTTATAAAGTGATTCCAACATTTACAACTTAAAAAAATAGAATTTAGGAGGAAATCTACATACATCACAATTTTAAGCTGTTTAAATTGTATTTTTGAATATATAAATGGATTTAGCCTCTTGAAATTCATGAAACACTTGGATTATACAAAATTAATCACTCAAATCTACCAATTTCTCTACAGATTTAAAACAAAAACCCTAAAACACAGTTGACTATTACATTTAAACACATAAAAAAAAATTAATAAATTTTTAATAGAAAAACCAATAATTTAAGATCGCTACCAAAATAATAAATTTTCAATAGATAAAACAGATAAAACTAGAATTTAAGAATTTAAATCGCCTAAAAAAACAGGAATGGTAAATTTTTATAAGTCATAACCAGAAAAACGCTAAAAAAAATAGTTACAGCGCAAAAAAAATTACAACATAAGGTGCTGGGATCTGTAAGCCCCCTAGATGACGTTGGGCTGTTTGAATGCATGTTGGGGACATGGACAGTTTATATTCATTCAACAATCACTTCACAATTACTGCGAGTTACCATTGAGGAGTCTATTGTTCTTGGGCCAAGGTGCAAGTTCGGACACAATACCCGCAGCTGTTCAATCTGCAAGTTCGGACTCAGTCCCAGCTGTTCCATCAGTGTCTTATATTTACCGGCTATGTAAACTGCTTTGAGCAATTTACCTTCCTGGAAATCTTGTGCCCATTTAGTACAGTTATCCATTAATGTGCCCCCCACACTCTCTATGCAACCACCTATAATGTCTGCTAATACACTCTGCAATTCATTCACCAGATCCATAATATTCTCTGTTGAACCGTAATTTATACTCTTGCATAATTTGCATAAGGCGTTCACCGCCCCTGCCTTCTTCCAATCCAGAGAGTCTCCTCCATCTTCAATCACCTTAACTTTCGTTTTACTTTCTTCTGCAAGCTCTTTTAGTATAGAACCTGCATCTTCCATGTATACTACACTTGTCTTTTTTATTATAGAACCTTCATCTTTCATGTATACTACACTTGTTGTAGTGTATGGACCATTCTCTGCA
>JZKD02S0092331.1:0-24924 GCA_000966675.3 Picea glauca | reverse complement strand
TCCTTCCTTTATTATTATCCAGCAAATGAAGGGATACAACCTACAGCAAAACCCGCTGTAACTTCCTCTTCTTTCTCTCACAGTCTCCTCTCTCAGAATACAATATTGACCATCATACATAGCCGCAATACATTTCCCTCATAAAATAGGGTTGCCTTCTAGGGAAAAAAACCCTTACATAATCTCTACTGTTATATTTGTGACCTTATAATGAATGGTCCAGATTTACAATGAAATTACAATATACTTTTACAAGGAAATTTTTTCTTTGGGGGCTTCGCCCCTGAACCCCCATCGGGGGACACTACCCCCAAACCCCCGCTAGGGCCCCATTTTCCCCCAGGCCCCCCAGCCGGGGGGATAGCCCCCCCCGACCCCGTAGAGGGGGTACCCCCCCTCTGCACTCCCCCACGTGGAAGAGTGTACATACTTCTGGGGTGTAAATACTTCATGGGGTATAAACACGGCTGAAAGCAAGGACCTCTGAATCAGGAAGATAATCAAGCTCCACAACCAACACAGATCCCATGGAAATAGAGGCCTTTCAAAGAGTACGATGCCTCTCTTTCTGTTAGAACATGTAGAGATGCCATCCAGAGGTAGCAAGATAGTTTGCATTATATTTTTATGGTAGGAAGACCAAGGTTGGGGATTTGGAGTTAGAGGTGACTGAAGCCTCTATCTCAGATGCAACAGGGATCCCCATTACATGTGAAAATTGATTCAAAGCCATGGCTTTGAGTTCAGCCTATGAAAAATATCTTTTTAAACCTGAATATCAATCCAATGACTTTTCCAAAAGTATTCCAAGGATTCAATTCATTGAACAATTTGACAGATTATTGAAGATCATACAGAGATATTTCACTTGTGAAGGGAGATTTAACACATTATACCAGTACCATATAAGGTTTTTGCTACATTTTACTGGTAAGGTTGAGATGAATGATCCCTATTACTTGTTGAGGAGTATGGGTAAGATGTCAGACAAAATACAAGCCAAATCTAAAGATGTGATTCTAGCCTTTTTCACTCTGGATTAATTAGAATGCTAGTCTCTGAGGAATTGGGCAAGAAAGAGATTTCATGGGATAATTTTGTTGTTGCCTCTCATTTCAAGTTGGAGCTAGCACCAACTCCTCAATCATAGAAGGCATGTCCTTTGCCACCCACCAGTACTTCTAAAGCAGGGACCAGTAGGAAGAGAAAGGGTAGAGCCCATGTTCAAGTTTTAGAGATCAGCAAGCAGGTCATAGAAGCTGAGGAGGAAGTTTGTCCTTCTCCACACAAGGATTTTTCACCACCTCCTCCACCAGGGTTAAAAGAGGTACCTTATTCTACCAAAGCTACATCCAAGAGAGGGAAGAAGCTTCTCTTTCCCTCCTCTCCTCCAACAGTCGAAATGAAGGGTAAAATACCTTTCACAAGGTCATCAATTCCTAAGGAGGTTTTCAAAGAGAAGTCTTTACCAGAAACTCCTATTCAAAAGAAGAAGGGTAAAAGCATTGAAAATCCTATGGAGGAGAAATCATAAACCCTTATTCAAAGGAAGAAGGGTAAAGGTATTTTTCAGCCTATTAAAGGAAAACAAGAAACCCTTGTATAGAAGGGTAAGGGTTAAGGTACTAAAATACCTTTGGAGAGGAAAGATGAAACCTCTGAGAAAGGCATTGAGAAGCTCATTGAAAGAAAAGATGAAACCCCTGTGCAGAGAAAGAAGAATAAAAGTAAATCCATCAAGGAACCTGATGAGGTAGACAAGACACTTCCCATGCAGGAAGAAGAGGAGTCTGAGAAAAAGCTTAGTGATAATGTGCATGCCACAGTTCCTCCTGACAATCAGACCTACAAAATATTTATCAAGCAACTCAGAGATGCAAGAAAAGAAATATCTCATCTTAAAGCAAAATATAAGGTCAACTTGGCTCAATTGAAAGAGCTCATGGATGGCTACATTCACACCCTTGACTTGGAAAGGTTTGCAGCAAGAAAGGCCTAGCCCTTTCATAGACAGTTAAAGAATATTTACAGAAAAACAAAGGCTTTCAGTCTCAGAATAGGAAGCTAAAGGAAGAGCTGAAGCACTTTCAAGATGAGGTAGCCCAACGAAATTTACAAATGTTGGTTGAAGATTCCATTGAAGATGAAAAACCAGCAGCTAAGGAGAGAACTGCTACACTGAAGAAGCCTGTCAATGATAAGAAGAAGAATTCTGATGTGTCAATTGAATATCCTCTCTCTACCAGAAAGAGTGTGAGGTTAAGTGTCAAAATGACAAAATAACTGGTAAAAGGTAATCCCCATTTTTTAGGATAGTTCCGTTTTGGGAGGGTTAACTAAATTCAAATATTTCCTCTACCATCTAGATAGGCTTCTAAGTGTTAACTATAAGAGTTTTTGGTTTTTTCTATGTGCTAGCTTCCCCAATGGTAAAGGTGTTGACGGACGAAATTGACCGCTCATCAACTGGAGGGGTGGATCCGGTCTGGGGTTGTCTAAATAACCCAAGCCATTTGGAATGATCCACTCCAATGGGTTTAGTGGCTCTGTTGGATGATCTAAGTCCTAGGAAAGTGAAAGAGAAACTAAACTAAAGAAACTACTCTACGTGAAAAAACTAGCTACAACAAACTATATACAAATCTAAAATATATATACAGTTTACTAACTAATATTATAGAGAAATCATTCTACTTATTAAATGTTCATCTATCAATACAATTAAATCTCGATTACATATGTACAGTATTTACAGAATACAAATTTTGATCAAAATTTGCAAAATCATTTGTAAAAAGTCTTATGACAGCGAAGCTATTATTTTTTATTTTTTATAATTTTTATGAGAAAGGAATAAAATGAAAGCTATCTAAGCTAAGAAATTAAGATAAAAATCCTAACTGTAAATATGAACTATAGAGATGAACAATGAAACATGTTCATATTACAAGAAATTTATATATTAATTAACTAATTGAATAACACTAACAAACTGACCTGTAGAAGCGCTCCCTATTTGTCTTGTTCACAGTACTGGATTTAGCTGTTTGATGGGAGAAACCCACACCAGATTTTCCACAAGATTCTCGTAAACGGGAAGCAACAACACTCTTTGAATACAAATGATAGAACAAACAACACATAAAACAACAACAATCTTATAGTTTATAGATCATCACATTTAGATATATCCCAGTGCGAAGATTTGTACATGACCGTTCATTTAACAAAGAAGATAAACCTTCTATTCATTAAATTCAAACAGAGTAATTACTGTGAGTAAAATGAGATACATCAAATATGGACATAATTTAAATCATAACGCATCAACCTGTAACAAATCTTGATATCTAAAGTAGTCAATAATTTGATTACAAATTGTTATGCACAAAACTTGAACAAAAGTAAGATAAATTGAAGCTAAATCTGTACAACAAATCCACTTCTATTCGAGTCTATATAATCATAAGTCCATAGTCTCTGTTCTCCCAATAGTGATGGGTTCTTTACAAAAAATAATAAGTATATAAAGGCCACAGGATAAAACAATCCTTGTGGAAAATATCAAAACTGTTTGCAAAAAATATGGGAACAATCTCCCAGATTCCTATTTCTACCTAAGACTAACAACCTAAACCAAAACTATGTAACAAAAAGCATGTTCTAAATTGCCCAAACAGATCCAATTCCCATTGAAATTCGTGTGTACCTGTAGATGGGCAAGAGTAAACAATTTTATATAATGTTTTAATTGTAAAATCAACTAAAATCCAAATTTTATGACTAGCTACATAATCTCACGATTTTGTAGTTGTTCATATTTACAAACCAAATCGTTTTAAATTAATCCAATGATAACAGGAATGTATGTGATCTATCAAACAAACCCTTAATTACTAATTCAAAGCAAAACAAATCATTCATGCTAAAACAAACCAAATCTTTTATGCCAATTCAAAGCAAACACAATTGTTTTTGAATCAAAACAAAACATAACTATATTCGATTTATCCAACAAATATTTTATACTAATTCAGAGAAAACACAAATCTTTCATGCTAATTCAAAGCAAACACAATCATTTTTTAATCAAAACACTACATAACTATATTCGATTTATCCAACAAATCTTTTATACTAATTCAGAGAAAACACAAATCTTTCATGCTAATTCAAAGCAAACACAATCGGCTATGCTAATTCAAAAAAAAACAAATCATTCAAGAATCAATGTTGGAATAACATACCTTGGCTGTAGGGATACGATTCGGTCATGATAATTTCAAGTTAACAATGGCAGTGGCTGCCTCAACATTTTTTAACACGACAGAACCCGTGGTTTTTTGCCTCTTATCGTTGGCTTGTAGTTTATCATTTTCCTTAGACAATACAGTCACTCGGTCCTCCAAGGACTTAATTTTGGATTGCAACAGAGGGACATATGTGTAGTATCTCTCGGGCCAAGAGTTGCATTGAGTGCACAGTTGTTGATCGGTTCGAGTCACTACAGGTGAAGCATCCTTTAAATTACCAGGGGTTCCACTGTCAAACTTGATCCTGGGGAAGTTAGGGTCATCCTTAAGGCATGGTGGGAGGTTGGACATGTAGTCAGAGGGTTCAATAGAATAGAGGTCGTGTGAGTATGGGTACTCCTCAGTAAAAAATCGCTCAATCTCATAATTTGAGTCTTCACTCAAAACAATTGGCTTTTGGTCTGTGTTTTGTTTGGGCTTGTTACGAGCACACCTAGATACCCAGCGTGTAGCCTTATTACCTTTGCTGTTGACATCTGTATTTCCCTTGAATTTCTTTCTTGCAGGCCTCTTAACAGGCTTAGCACTATCTTTTAAACATGGGTCATGCAGGGTGTTGGGTAGGTCAGCGTTGGGGTAGGTCGAGGGTTCGACAGCAGGTAAGAGTGTAGGAGGTGGCACGACAGGCCCGACAAGGGTTTCAATGACCATGGTCTTATCCACTTGACCACATTCAGGAGTGACAAAGACATTCCTTAATAGGAAAGCTTGCCAACAGTCACCACTCAAACTCAAATGATGAACAATAATGATTTTGATCAAACAGTGATGGAAAAGGCTGGAGTCATCCTTTTCCCTCTTAAATCATTTAGCCATTTTATATAGACTGCGTAGGAGGTATTGAGGCATATTCAAAGGGAAATCTATGAAATTCATAAGAAGCCGAAGATGGTAAAGAAACACTAAACCATATCTATCTTCGCAAGTAACAAATTGCTTAATAATGGCCAATAAATCATGCCATCGAGACTTAAGGGCCGTGACTGGCATACCTTTATCAGAAATGATAATTTTTCTTGATGTAAACAGGAGCGGCCATGGCACTTCATCCACCTTCGAATTCTTAAACCACCTCTGCCCTTTAGCTAGAAAACCCGTAGCTGAGCTGAGGAATTCCTCATTCAATTCAAGTTGGATATTGCCAACTTTGGCCCTGCATCCATCGAATGTGAGGGAAAACTGTTGAGCGACCGTGAGGTTGAAACCCTCAAATTTTTGGATGAACACTAACCAACCATTACTCTCCAGGTCCTCACGAGTGTTGTCAAATAACAACAACATTTGGACGCCATTAGGTTCTATTCACCCTATAGGGGCCATAGCCGGGAACACACGATCAACAAGGTAACCAGTGAGGGGGTTGGACGGGGTAGACACAGGACCAATTCCCACAGTTTTCTCAAAACCAGCAGAGGTAGCCCGATGTGCAAGACAAACATTAACGCTTATGCGTGAGAGGGTGGTGGAGTGAAATAAAACCATGCAAAACATTCATTTTTACATGTACAATCGACGACGCTTTGGTGATTCAAATCACTATTGGTGTGTGTCAAAAACAATGTAAACGACATGCCAAACAAATAACCATTGAAAACCATGACAAGTCGATTCGAATATTTGAACAAACAATAGCATTTGTATGATTTAAAACAAAACAACATTTCGAATATAGCACCAAGGATTTAATCAAAGACACCAAAAATCATTGCATGGAGAACCTATAAATTGAAAACATATCAACAAAAATGAAAAGTGAATAAAGGTTTGGTGTTTTGACACATGTATGACCAATATTAAGTTAGAAGTGAAATGACCACATGAACAAGAGTATTCATAATAATCCAGTGACGATTTTAATGTCATCGACATGACTTCCAATTCAAGGTTTTCACACTTGCAGTCGTGAAAATGAAAACAAAAGGCAGGTGTGTGAATGCGCAAGATAATAGTGTCGTTTTGTTTTAAAGAATTGCGACGAGTATTGAGGGTTCAAAACCCTTGTGTAGGCAGCTTGTAAGGAAAAGATAAAAATGAAAAATGGCTACCAACAATGGCGACACACTGGTAGAAGCAATTATCTCTACCAAAAGAACAAATCTAGATTATGATAATGAGAATAATTCTAACTCAAAAACAACCAGAAAATTGTTTAAACATCATTATTAATCAAAGAATTCCAGCTGTGCTTAAAAGATGAAAATTGATAACAATCTTAAGACAAGCGAGCCATGATATTAAAAATAAATCTCCAATATTGTTGACAGAGCCACTGCTGCTAGCAGATGTCCATAGCCTCGACAGGGTTTCCATTTAACCCACTCTGATGTTCGTATCCTGCCAAGAAGTTCCAGATCAGAATAAAGGACATTTTAAGGTCAAGAGATTTCATACTTATGAATTTTCATATACCCGACATTACTTTGCTGCCAGTGGGCCTGTTCAGTACCCCAATGAAGTTGTCTTGGCATTATGCATGCATTTTCCCACTGCCATCAGACCTGTTCAACATCTTGGGGGGTTTACAAGCACTTCCCACAGCTCTTTTATGATTTATCTAATTTTTAAAGATATATAATTGAGCGGGGTGATGCTGAAAATTATATAATATTTTGGACATATTTTTACAGACCTTGAAAGAATTTTTTAAACTGTCCTTCATTAAGATTCAGAGATGGTTTTTTTACAAAACCGACCTTCGAAAGCAGGGAGACATCTTCTGAGTTATTCCCTTAAGGAACAGGGACAGCATAAGAAGAAAATAGATGATCGTGACAGGCTTCACTTACAGATTGAAATCAATAAACTTCTTTCAAACAACAGGCTTTCCTTAACATGGATGTAAATTTTAGAAGCATGTCACAATTGATGTTTAGACGACTTTTCAGCTGTTATTTCAGAGGAAAATTTTTATGTTTTCTTTGTCTGAACAGTTCAAAATGCAGGTATGTGTATTTCAAAAAGAAATACTGATAAGCATAAATGGAAACGAAAAACACCAAGGAAGAAAGATTTGAAAGCAAAGAAATCCAAACAAAAAAAATATGTACAGAACGTGCATCTGAAAACCTCATGCAACAAATCCCTTGGGAGACTGAAAGAATGTATGCAAATCTTGTTTGATGGGAAAGCAGTCTTACTCGTGGTACCTTGGGTCAGGGTTGATTCAGATTTATTTATCTCTTTACTTTCCATTTAAGATTTTCATGACGATACTACGTTTTTGAAAATAAATGTTCAACTTAAAAGTAAAGAGAAAAGGGTCAAGGGGACTTCCCTGACAACAGCCGTATTATGGTTCTCGTGATCCGCCCACTTGCGTTCATGACTGCATTATTACAAAGAGAAATAATGAGAAATACAACTGAAAGGAAAACCTATTCCTAAACCTACCCTAACTATTAAACAAATCAGAATATTATGTGAAGTCATGTTTCCAATGTAGCCATCGGAGTAACTCCAATCCTGCAATGGAAACAAGATCAAACATTATTAATAAGAATGGTAATATATCAACAAATTATAGAAACATATCACACTTACCTTCATAATCATCATCTAAAAACAAAGTAAGCATGATCTTACCATTCCCTGGAATATTCTTGATGTATGAATTCTCCAGCCATTGTGCAATCTTGTGATGATAAGGGTCATAATGGCATGGGCGAGTGTAAGTAAGTTTGAAAAACTTGTCAAGATCACGAGGAAATGAAATAACCATTAGTCAAGGCTGAAATGCCCCATCCTCCTGACAATTCTCTAAGTGTTCATTAATTTCTTCACATGGAGGATCTAAAAGAAATATGTCATGCCTACTTCCAATATACTTAGGTAAAAAGAAAGCAAGCATAACTTTGTCTTTATTATGATTTTTTTTTATATATGAATATTCAAGCCATCCTAAGATCCTGTCACAAAAATGGGGATGCAAACCATGACTTTGATGAAATGAATATATCAATGGGAAACTCATCATAGGAGGACTCGTGCAATCAATTGGATCATTGGTTTGAATGTTTCATTCGATGAGATTGATCACTTCAAAATGTGAAGTATAAACATTAAGATTCTAGATAAGCAAAGAACGAATATGAAATGTAGAACATTTGATCTCCATAAAATATAATGCATTGTCCTTTTCAACAATAAACTGTGTAAAATCATCTCGCAACATGTCATTTTCCCATGTGACTGATGAAAGTGAACGAGAGTCAAATCCGGTTTTATCAATGTTATGCTCGGAATTAATTTCACCAAAATTTAGCATATCGAAAGGATATAATTGTGTTGGAAGAGACTAGGATGTTGTAGGTAAGATGTCAAGTCCAGCAAAGTCTAGGAATAGATCAAGATATAAAAAATAAAAGGAATTAGAAATAAGCACATGAAAAGAATCTCTTGAATTAACAATGGTATTCTCAAGATATTCCTCTTCGCCTTATTTAAAACCCTTACTCTGTTTTGGTGACGAATACCTCAACATGATATGATCATCTGGATTTGCCTTTTGTGTGATAGATAATTCAAAATTTATGTGACAAACATCTAGTCTTTCCTGTGAACAAAGTGCATTTTGAGGATTAAGGTTTAAGGTTTCTTCTTCTAGTTGCATATCTTTTTCTCTAATAAGTTTCATAGGAGTACTAGAACATTCAAGACGATTTTCGTCACTTAAGTGTTCTTCAATGACTAATTTCAAATGTTGATTAGAGCATGAGTTACAAGAATGAGGATATTCACCTTGAGACAGAAACGAATCTTCTTCCATATTGGTTGTAGACTGAAAATACAATGATTCAAAGGAAAAACCAATTTGGTTGTCATTAAGAACCTGGTCAATAGATTCTACCTCCCTATCTTGTTCAACATTGTCGGAAGGATTCTTCTCTTCTTGTAAAGAGAATTGTTCTTGCAATTAGTTCTTTGTTCATGCTTGAATATGACTGGATGGAAGGGATGGAAGCATCACAAAAGAGACTTAATGCAAATGACATGTCATCGAGATTAAATTTACAGAGGATATGATAGACTCTTGTCAAAAATTCTTCTAAAGATGAATCATCATTGATTAGAAAAGTATGAAATTATTCACATAATTGATCGAAATCATAAATTTCAAAAGAATCTAGAAACTCATCTACAAATTGAAACCAATAAAAAATGTGACATGATGGAAAGGATTCAAACCAATGTTTGATATGACCTCTAAAAGTAAAACCGAAAAGTCTGCATAAAACTCTTAAATCTGAGATGTCATGTTTGATGCATTTGCACCAAAACTTGTTAAGGTGGTCTTTAGCAGATATATTGCCTCCACCATCAAAGGTGAGTTTGGACAAGCAAGAGACTGTCTCGTTTGGAACATTGGGTAATGAGAATTTGAAAGCATGTTCCAACATAGTGATTTGGGGAGCCATGAGGAGATTGAATACATTTAAAATAAAGGCTCCTACAAGCTCGGCTTGTCAGTCGACCCTCCTTCTAGCGCCATTTGTTGACGGGCGAAATTGACCGCTCATCAACTGGAGGGGTGGATCTGGTCTGGGGTTGTCTAAATAACCCAAGCCATTTGGAATGATCCACTCCTATGGGTTTAGCAGCTCCGTTGGCTGATCTAAGTCCTAGGAAAGTGAAAGAAAAACTAAACTAAAGAAACTAATCTACGTGAAAAAACTAGCTACAACAAACTATATACAAATCTAAAATATATATACAGTTTACTAACTAATATTATAGAGCAATCATTCTACTTATTAAATGTTCAACTATCAATACAATTAAATCTCAATTACATATGTACAATATTTACAGAATACAAATTTTGATCGAAATTTGCAAAATCATTTGTAAAATGTCTTATGACAGCGAAGCTATTATTTTTTATTTTTTATAATTTTTATGAGAAAGGAATAAAATGAAAGATATCTAAGGTAAGCAATTAAGATAACAATCCTAACTATAAATATGAACTATAGAGATGAACAATGAAACATGTTCAGATTACAAGAAATTTATATATTAATTAACTAATTGAATAACACTAACAGACTGACATGTAGAAGCGCTCCCTATTTGTCCTGTTCACGTACTGGATTTAGCTGTTTGATGGGAGAAATCCGCACCAGATTTTCCATAAGCTTCTCGTAAACGGGAAGCAACAACGCTCTTTGAATACAAATGATAGAACAGACAACACATAAAACAACAACAATCTTATAGTTTACAGATCATCACATTTAGATAAATCCCAGTGCGAAGATTTGTACATGACTGTTCATTTAACAAAGAAGATAAACCTTCTATTCATTAAATTCAAACAGAGCAATTGTTGTGAGTAAAATGAGATACATCAAATATGGATAGAATTTAAATCATAACGCATCAACCTGTAACAAATCTTGATATCTAAAGTAGTCAATAATTTGATTACAAATTGTTATCCACAAAACTTGAACAAAAGTAAGATAAATTGAAGCTAAAGCCGTACAACAAATCCACTTCTATTTGAGTCTGTATAATCATAAGTCCATAGTCTCTGTTCTCCCAACAGTGATGTGTTCTTTACAAAAAATAATAAGTATATAAAGGCCACAGGATAAAACAATCCTTGTGGAAAATATCAAAACTGTTTGCAAAAAATATGGGAACAATCTCCCAGATTCCTATTTCTGCCTAAGACTAACAACCTAAACCAAAACTATGTAACAAAAAGCATGTTCTAAACTGCCACAACAGATCCAATTCCCATTGAAATTCATGTGTACCTATAGATGGGTAAGAGTAAATTTTTTTAGATAATGTTTTAATTGTAAAATCAACAAAAATCCAAATTTTATGACTAGCTACAGAATCTCACGATTCTATAGTTGGTCATATTTACAAACCAAATCGTTTTAAATTAATCCAATGATAACATGAATGTATGTGATCTATCAAACAAACCCTTAATTACTAATTCAAAGAAAAACAAATCATTCATGCTAAAACAAACCAAATCTTTTATGCCAATTCAAAGCAAACACAATCGATTTTTAATCAAAACAAAACAAAACTATATTTGATTTATCCAACAAATATTTTATACTAATTCAGAGAAAACAAAAATATTTCATGCTAATTCAAAGAAAACACAATCGTTTTTGAATCAAAACAAAACAAAACTATATTCGATTTATCCAACAAATCTTTTATACTAATTCAGAGCAAACACAAATCTTTCATGCTAATTCAAAGAAAACACAATCGACTATGCTAATTCAAAACAAACCAAATCATTCAAGAATCAATGTTGAAATAACATACCTTGGCTGTAGGGATACAATTCGGTCATGATAATTTCAAGTTAACAATGGCAGTGCCAGCCTCGACATTTTTGAACACGATAGAACCCGTGGTCTTTTGCCTCTTATCGTTGGCTTGTAGTCTATCATTTTCTTTAGACAACACAGTCACCCGGTCCTCCAAGGACTTAGTTTTGGATTGCAAAAGAGGGAAATCTGTGTAGTATCGCTCGAGCCAAGAGTTGCATTGAGTGCACGGTTGCTGATTGGGCCGAGTCACTACAGGTGAAGCATCCTTTAAATTACCAGGGGTTCCACTGTCAAACTTGATCCCGGGGAAGTTAGGGTCATCCTTAAGGCACGGTGGGAGGTTGGACACATAGTCATAGGGCTCAATAGAATAGAGGCCATGTGAGTATGGGTACTCCTCAGTAAAAAATCACTCAATCTTAGAATCCGAGTCTTCACTCAAAATAATTGGCTTATGGTCTGTGTTTTGTTTGGTCTTGTTACGAGCACACCTAGATACCCAGTGTGTAGTCTTCTTACCTTTGCTATTGACATCTATATTTCCCTTGCCTTTCTTTCTTGCAGGCCTCTTAATAGTCTTAGCACTATCTTTTAAACATGGGTCATGCAAGGTGTCGAGTAGGTCAGCGTTGGGGTAGTTTGAGGGTTTGACAACAGATAAGAGTGTAGGAGGTGGCACAACAGGACCGACAAGGGTTTCAGTGACCACGGTCTTATCCACTTGACCACATTCAAGAGTGACAAAGCCATTCATTAATAGGAAAGCTTGCCAACAGTCACCACTCAAACTCAAATGATGAACAATAACGATTTTGATCAAACAATGATGGAAGAGGCTGGAGTCAGCCTTTTCCCTATTAAATCATTTAGCCATTTTATACAGACTGCGTAGGAGGTAGTGAGGCATATTCAAAGGGAAATATATGAAATTCATAAGCAGCAAAAGATGGTAAAGAAAAACTAAACCATATCTACCTTCGAAAGTAACAAATTTCTTAATAATGGCCAATAAATCATGCCATCGAGACTTAAGGGTCGTGACTGGCATACCTTTATCACAACTGATAATTTTTCTTGAGGTAAACAGGAGCAGCCATGGAACTTCATCCACATTGAATTCTTAAACCACCTCTTCCCTTTAGCTGACAAACCCATAGGTGAGTTGAGGAATTCCTCATTCAATTCAAGTTGGATATCCCCAACTTTGGCCCTGCATCCATCTAATGTGAGGGCAAACTGCTGAACAACCGCGAGGTTGAAACCCTCAAATTTTTGGATGGACACTAACCAACCATTACTCTCCAGGTCCTCATGAACATTGTTAAATAACAACAACATTTGGAGGCCATTAGGTTCTATGCGCACTACAGGGGCCATAGCCGGGAGCAGACGGTCAACAAGGTAACCAGTGAGGGGGTTGGACGAGGTAGACATAGGACCAATTCCCACAATTTTTCTCAAAACCAGAAGAGGTAGCCCGAGGTGCAAGGAAAACATTAACCCTTATGCATGCGAGGGTGGTGGAGTGAAATAAAACCATGCAAAACATTCATTTTGACATGTACAATCGACGACTCTTTGGTGATTCAAATCACTATTGGTGTGTGTCAAAAACAATGTAAACGACATGCCAAACAAATAACCATTGAAAACCATGACAAGTCGATCCGAATATTTGAACAAACAATAGCATTTGTATGATTTAAAACAAAACAACATTTCAAATATAACACCAAGGATTTAATCAAAGACACCAAAAATCATTGCATGGAGAACCTATAAATTGAAACCATATCAAAAAAAATGCAAAGTGAATAAAGGTTTGGTGTTTTGACACATGTATGACCAATATTAAGTTAGAAGTGAAATGACCACATGAACAAGAGTATTCATGATAATCCAGTGATGATTTTAATGTCATCGACATGACTTCCAATTCAAGGTTTTCACGCTTACAGTCATGAAAATGAAAACAAAAGGCAGGTGTGTGAATGCACAAGACAATAGTGTCATTTTGTTTTAAAGAATTGCGACGAGTATTGAGGGTTCAAAACCCTTGTGTAGGCAGCTTGTAAGGAAAATATAAAAATGAAAAATGGCTACCAACAAAAGGGCACTACCTATTGTACGGTCAAGGTACCTAATTAAAATGATTTTGTCATCATGAAAGACCACCAATTGTTTTGCACATGTTCAATATGGAAGACATTGCGTTTTGGCAATGCTATCGAAATATGAACAAAGATGCAATGTAAGTGGCTCTACCTACAGGCGCTGCCTAATATTTCGAAAAGAATAGAATTTCCATACAGGTGCAACACATTGGCACTACCTAACTATGCTACCTAATATTTCACAGAGAGTAGAGTATGTACATATATGCAGAATAGAGGCGCTACCTACAGGCGCTACTAAATATTTCACAGAGGGTAAAGGTTTGCACACACGCGCAACACAGGGGAACTACCTAAAGTTACTACGTAATATTGCAGAGAGAGAAGAGTCTATATACATATGCAACACAGTGGTTCTACCTACAAGCGCTACCTTTTTCCCTTGTAGTGCGCTACACGTATCTGCTACCCAAGGAAGCTGCAAACAAACACCAGGGATCTAGGAGGACCAAGATAACCACTTTGGGATAAATTAATGGTGGAGAAGGTTGTAGAAACATTAGTTGGCATCATGAAGACAACCACATGCTTTGAACGACACATGGAAAACAAGGAGTTGTGCAACAAAAGGGGATCAATTCAATTTGAAGTTCAGTTGGATTAGTCACGAACATTTTACTATTTTATGGCATAGGTGGTTAGATAAGTTGTTGGAGAAAATAAATGCTTAGAGGATTTCAAGGGAAGGAGGCCAACTCGTACCTCCATCTCCTTCCTCCCTTTTGTTATAAATAGATATATCAATTGCTTTAGTAGGTTTGTATGGTTGAGCAAGGCTCCCTTATACTGTAATATTTTGATGAAGTAACTGTGATCTAGTGATGTACTAGACTTACGACTTTTTGACTAATAGAAATCATCTTCTCTTTCAACTTCTTTGCTTTTGATGCTAAATTCTCATGATTTGAATGATTCACATGAATGATTGTGGTGATGTTATGATGGATGTTTGATCATTATTTTATCATGATGTTTATTTAGCTTACTTAATTTCTCATATCAAAAAGATCTTGTGTTAAGAAACTTTCCTCCTTAGGCTGTTGTGGACCTGATGTTTATAGCAGCCCCTACACTTCTCTCATTCAAGTCTTCCCTTTATTCATACTTACTCCTAAACTACTGATTGAAGTTAGCCAAGACCTTAATTGTTGGTGCATGCTATCCCTATTATCTGAGTTAGAACATTATCATTTGAGTCCTTTTCCATTTGACCCTTTAAATACCCTTACATTCAATTATAACTTGATGGGTACCGGGGTTTCCTTCCATGCAATCTGAAGGTGACTCCTAGTGCTAACACATGGAAAAACCCATAAGGGGAAATCCAATGAGAAAGGGAGTTTTTATTATTTGTGAGCTTAAGAGAAATTTTGTTACAATATATTCATCTTCATAAATTTAATGAAAAACTTATCTCAAAAACCGTGCCAAGTCTTCACACAAGTTCTGAGCCAAACTCCTCAAATTAGTGCCATAATTTTTTGCACCAAAGTATGGGTCTTCTCCTCGATATTTGTGACTCTAAATTGTTGTATGGATGCCTCGAAAGTCATGCCAAAAACAACATAAAAAATATGGGTAATAAATGATTGTACGACCTCCTAGAAAATTGTGCCAAACTCCTAGAAATCATACACAGAAAGTTACCTTGATTTATGTTCAGAAAATCGACTCTATGGACTATGAAAATCCATATAGTATGGCATGTGTCAGCTGGATGTACCCTCCTCGATTTCTGCACCCAAAAACTCAGTCGTACAGACTGTGAAATACATATTATAC
The DNA here is from genome assembly GCA_000966675.3 of Picea glauca. Lineage (NCBI taxonomy): Eukaryota > Viridiplantae > Streptophyta > Pinopsida > Pinales > Pinaceae > Picea > Picea glauca. Next base: position 9,348 of record JZKD02S0092331.1, on the reverse strand, counting down.
GACCATAATTTAATGTTCCACCTCTTCCTTGATTTGTGTGCCAAAACAACATGTACAAAATCCTACAATATGTATTGTATAGATTTTTGTTAATGTTGTACCTCCTACCTCGATTTCCATGCTAGTTTCTAGCCTTGGAATGCATACCCTAGCTTTGCAAAAATGGCCTCTTTATCCAACTCGAATTTCTTCTCTTTCTCTCTCAAAAATGTCTCAACATCCCAACAATGGGTGCACCCTCCTTACCCTAATCAACCTCATGAGGGAATCTCAAGAGTCATCTCATCTAATGGTTGAGATTAGACGAGATCAACGGTGGGGATAAAATCAATTTATTCACCCACTTTCCCTAAGTCTCAAAAAGTCACCTTTTAATTTTCATCTCACAAATTAAATGACCAGGGTCCAGATTAGGCACTTTCTCACCCTATATGTGCCTAGGTGATGAGAAGCACTTGCATAGGTAATTTTTGATTATTTTTAACACTCCCTCTTACCAAGGAAAGTGTTACTCACCACTCCAAGCTTGTCCCTGAAAAATACAAAATTGCCTCTGCCCAATGCTCTGGTGAGTATGTCTGCAACTTGCTCTTTTGTAGATATGTACTTCAGCTCCATTTATCCTCTCTAAACATAGTGATGGATGAAGTGATAATGAATCTCAATATGATTAGACCTATCATGAAAAGATAGATTCTATGAGAGTTTAATGAAACTTTGATTATCAAAGTAAATCAATGTAGGCATCAACTGCACACCAAACAATCCCACCAGAAACTTGCGAAGCCAAAGCGTCTCACAACTAGCCTGACTGGGAGACATATACTCAGCCTCTACAGAAATGAATGCCACTGATATTTTATTTCGACTAAACAAGGACACAATTGTTGAGCCCAATCTGAAACAACACCCTGAAGTACTCTTTCGATCACTGCCACATCCTTCCCAATCTGAATCTGTATAGCCAACCAGATGAACTCCATCTCCTCTCTGATAGTCCAAAACATAATCTACCGTACCACAAAGATACCTGAGAACATATTTTGTTTCCACCCACTGCACTCTCCTAATTGACTGAGAGTGTTGACAACAAAACAAATAATTGGCTTGGTATTGACCAAATACATCAATGACCCGATCAACTGATCATATAAAGTGGAATCCACCAACTGTGACTCAGAAGCATGAAGCTTCTTCTAGTTGGTAATCATATGAGTGGTCATGGGCCTACTTTCCTCCATCTAAAATCTCCTCATAATATCACACACATACTTCCCCTTTCCTGAGAATATGTGTCCAGGCTCCTCTCAAACCTCCAATCCTAAAAAATAGTGGAGAAGTCCAATATCAGTCGTCTCAAACTTTGAAGCAAGGCTCTCCTTGCATCTAGTGATGAGTCTCTCTTCCCCTGTAATGAAAATATCATCTACATATAGAAATAGAATGAGATGATCCTCTCCAACCACAATGTAGTCTAGGTTGGGATCGCCTCACTCTTCTCAAATCCCAACTACTGCAAACAGGCATCAATCCTCAAATACCAAGCTCTGGGATATTGTTTCAGCCCATACAATTCCTTCTTCGGTCTACAGACATGAGAATCTCTCACATGCACCTGCTCAATATACACCTCCTCATGTATAAGACCATTCAGAAATGTAGTCTTCACATCCATCTGGTGGATCTTCCAACCCATCTTTTCTATAATGGAAATCACACCCTTGATTGAGGTATATCTAGCAACCGGTGAAAATGTCTCATCATAATCAACTCCCTCAACCTTTGAAAACCCCCGAGCCACAAAGAGAGATTTGTACTTCTCAATGCTGCCATATACAACATGCTTGAGTTTATAGAGCCACTTGGAAGTCACCACTGGATTCCCCTCATGTCTAGGAACAATTTCCCATATATCATTCTTCATGATGGAATTTTACTCTTCCATCATGGCATCTCTCCAAACCTCTCTACTAGTAGCCTCCTCAAAAGTGGAAGGCTCAGACTTCCAAATATTGCTCACCATCATGATGTAGCTGCAAAACCTCTTGAGAGGTTTACTCTCCCTTACTGCATGTCTGGTATTCCCCACTAAACCTTGTGCCTCCCTCAAAATATCCTGAAGCTACTTGGGCTTCCTCCTCTCTGAAGTAGTGTCCCATGGAGGGGACTCTTCTTGCTCAACCACATCTCCTAAAGACTATGATCCTAAAGTAGATTCTGGAGTACTCGATCCTGAAACATGTGGACCACTAACCTACGATCCTGAAATATGTGGCCCTGTCACCTGTGGATCAGTCGTCACTGAAACTGGTGGCCTAGAACTCTATGTCACTATAGTCTATTGTGGACTCACCTGGATATGAGGTGAAGAATTCTAAACCCTCTCTGTCCCTTGTGAGTTCCTGAAGTATTCTTCCTCTTCAAATCTCACATCCCTCCTCAAAACAGTCTTCCTCAAGGAAGGAAGGTATATACATAAATCTTTTGAAGTCTCTCTATACCCAACAAAGATCCCTCTCTCTGTCATGGGATCTATCTTTTTAATCTCCTTAGAAGGGACATGTGAATATGTGATGCACCCAAAAATATGAAATTGCCCCACCTCAGGCTTCTTCCCAGAAAAATTCTCCTTAGGAGTCATACTCCCCACTGCCCTGTGTGGACTCCTGTTCTGCAGATAAACTGTAGTGTAGCATGCTTGAGCCCAAAGAAATAGTGGCATCCCCTAATCATGTATCATGTCTCTCACAGCCCCAACTATGGCCCTATTCTTCCTCTTAGCAACCCCATTCTGTTGTGGGTTGTAAGGAACAATCAACTCTCTCTGGATGCCCTCTCTTGCACAAAATTCCATTAACTCCTTGGAGGTATACTCACCCCCATATTTTGTCCTCAGAACTCTAATTTTCTTCCCCATCTGATTCTCCACAAGAGATTTGAAATCTTGGAACCGACTGAAGACCTGTCCTTTGGTATTAATGAAGAAAATCCAAGACTTTCATGAGAATTCATCAATGAATATAACATAGTATAAAAAACCAGTCAACGATGCCAAATACATTGGGCCACATACATCTGAATGAATAATATCAAGGATACCTGCTTCTCTACTATCACTGCTAGGAAAATAAGTCTTGGTGTACTTTCCCAAAGCACACCCCTTGCACAACTCCTGGTGCTCTGTACTGAAATTTGGAACTCCGGTCACAATATCCTTCAGTACCCTCAAAGTCCCATGGTGAAAATGTGCCATCCTCTTGTGCCATAGCTCACATAGATCATTGCTACTGGTAGTATGAATCATTTCTCTCGTTGGCTAGAACATAAGCTTGTACAAATTCTCATGTCTAGTCCCAATCACTTTGGCCAAAGTGATACTAGACTCCCTGGGGAAAAGGAGCACCTACCCATCACAGAAAAAAAAAGCATAGCCCCTCTCCTCAATAGTAGAAAATAACACTAAGTTCTTCAAGCCCAAAAAATATAGGACCTCTCTCAACAACATGGGAGGTAAATACTCCCTCTGAAATGATACTGTCCCACAACCAACTTCCTTGACCACCCGGTCATCTCCAAGCACCACCTCAACATCACCAATTTGAGTAATATCTGTCAAGTTCTCATGAACCCTTGTCATATGGCGAGAGGCCCCACTGTCAATATACCACATATCAGAATGAGTGGTCCTCATAGAAATACACACAACCAAGGAAAATTCCTTGTCAAACTTGGTGGAGAAATATGCCACCGCTATTGAAGATGTTGTTTGTTTTTTCTTCTTGTTTGAACACTGACCGGCATAGTTCCCAAACTTGTGGCATGCAAAGAAATTGAATTTCCTCATGTCCTTCTTCCCTTCACCCTTGAGTTTGTTTCCTCCCTTAGGACCCTTTTTGAACTTCTTCTTGTTGTTGGCAGCAAGAGACACATTCTCCTCATCATGACCTATAGATGAACTTCCATGTACATAACCTCTCTGGGTCTCCTCCCGAACAAAGTCTTCCCAAAGATGTTCCCAATTGGGAAGGTTCTCCCTAGCCACAATGCCCTCAACAAAAATAGCCCATTGTTTGGAAATTCCATTCAATGTTGTCCTCACAATATCACTTCCAACTACGGCCTCCCCCACAGCTCCAAGCTCATCTCTCACCTGTGTCAACCTGGTAAGATATGTGACCACATTTTCAGCCTTGGTCATTTTAATTCTCTTGAGTTTTTCCCTCAAAACCATCTTTCGATTTTCATTTGTACTCTGGTAAAAATTCATCAAATACTCCCACATCTCATAGGAATTTGTCTTCCCCGTCAAGTGAGGAATAAAATGGTCCTTGATGGCATCAAGAATAATCATCTTAGCCTTGATACTCTTCTTATTGTATGTTGCAAGAAGAGTAGCATCAATAGGTACAACCACATGATGTGTTGTGGTATTTTCAACAATGTCCCACAACTCATTTTATTGCAACAACAAGATATTCCTCTCTTTCCAAGCACCAAATTTTGCTACCCCATCAAGTCTCTCCTCAACCCTCAAACCTGTAGCCATTGACCCCTTTCTGCTGAAAATGAAAATTTCAAAATTATGTTCGGTGAAGTGACTGTTGTCCCAATTTTCTGACTGGATGAAATATTTTTTCTTCTCTTTAACTCAACTCTGATACCATGTAAAATTTCAGACCCCAATCCAATTTCAGCCTCGTTGATTTTTCAGCCAATGTTTAATGCCCAAACCTAGTTTTATGACAACCAATTAAACTCAACATAAAATATTTTTTTAGAACTGAAACATGAGGATTTTAAACATCGTTTTAATGCAGAAATAAAATATATCAGCAACACATAAACTCATAAAATAACACAGTGATTTTTGGTCTAACAACGACCCTAGAAAAACCCACAAGGGGAAAACCAGTGAGAGAGGGAGTTTTTATTATTTGTGAGCTTCAGATAAATTTTGTTACAACATATTCATCTTAAGAAATTTAATGAAAAACTTATATTGAAAACCATGCCAAGTCTTCACACAAGTTCTGAGCCAAACTCCTCAAAATTCATGCCAAAATTTTCTGCACCAAAGTATAGGTCTCCTCCTCGATATTTGTGCCTCTAAATTGTCATACAGATGCCTCAAAATTTGTACCAATAGCAGCAGCAAAAATCTAGGTAATAAATGACTATATGACCTCCTACAAAACTGTGCCAAACTCCCAGAAATCGCACACATAAAGTTACCTTGATTTATTTGCAGCAAATCGACTGTACGGACTATGAAAATCCATACATTATATCATGTGTCAGCTGGGTGTACCCTCCTCCATTTTTGTGCCCCAAAACTCAGTCGTACAGACTGTGAAATCCGTACTGTATGACCATAATTTAATGTTGCACCTCTTCCTTGATTTTTGTGCCAAAAAAATATATACGGTCTCCTGAAATCCGCACTATACAGCCTGCTGTACCTCCTGCCTCTATTTCCATGCTAGTTTCTAGCCTTGGAATGTGTGCCCTAGCTCTGCAAAAATGGCCTCTTTCTCCAAATCGAATTTATTCTCTTGCTCTCTCAAAAATGTCTCAACAACCCAACAATGGGTGCACCTTCCTTACCCTAATCAGCCTCATGAGGGAATATCAAGAGTCATCTCATCTAACGGTTGAGATTAGACGAGATCAATGATGGGGATAATATCACTTTATTCACCCACTTTCCCTATGTATCAAAAGGTCACCTTTTAATTTGCATCTCACACATTAAATGACTAGGGTCCTGATCCAGATTTTATGAGAAGAATGAAATGACTATAGATTATTACCAGATGCTTAACATAGAATAACAGAGATACAATAAAACTGGTTTTCTATTCAATAAGGAAATAAGCTGAAACTGTAAAATGTAGCGGAAAACAAGCTTGTTGAAATGGTGGCGGCTTATCTCTGAGAAGAGATGTGATGGCTACGCTCGTTCACAAGAACATGATTACAATGAGGCTCTCAAGGCCTTTTTACAATAAAAAGGAGTTTCAAAAACCCTAAACATCCAAAAACCTAAACCTAGGAGATGAAGTGCCAAAAGTCATGTGGGCCCTGTTTGGGTAAGTCAGTACATCAACTTCCCGGGGTCATAACTTTTGCATACGATCTCTGTTTTAGTTGTATGATAGCCCATTGGAAAGTTCTATCCGAGGAATACAATAGTTTCACAAAATTTATATTACAACTGCAACATACCCCCAAAAACATCATTTAGGGCCTCAAAAAAGATCTGGAAGTTCAGGACCCAAAAAAATGCTAAAAATAGTAAATTATCAAAATTGCTAGAAAGTTGTTTTGAGCCAGCTAGAAAGTTGGGTGGCCACCAATATCCACCTGGATCAATACTCCCTCCATAGAAAGCAGTGGTCTCTAATGCATTGATTTCCCCCATCAGATGAGGAAATTTCTGTTGAATTTGGCATCGGGTGAGCCACTTGCCTTGGTGCAGGAGCTACCCGGCTTTGACGACTCGATAAAGTTGGGTCCTTTGTTGTCAAGTGCCCTTGATCTCTGTGTCCACAATCTGATCATTGGATGCCTGTTGTATGCAGTTGGGGTTGAGCTTTGTTGGTGTCAGCTGTTTTGCTATGTCTGAGGTGTCCAATTATGGTAGGAAATAAGGCTGAAGGAGGTCCACGTTGAACACTGGGTGAAGGCCAAGGAAAGGAGGAATGTTGAGCTCAAAATAATTATCCCCCACATCCTTGGTGATGGTGTATGACCCATAACGGAGTGGGTGAAGCTTCCTATGGGGTCCTGTAAGGCATTCTTTCAGCAAGTGCAACCAAAATTTGTCGCCCACTTGAAATTTATGTGCAACCTGATGGTGATCATGGCACTGCTTGTACTTGTCATTGGACTTCTGTAGGATAGCATGAACCTATTGGTGGATGTGATGGGTCCTCTCAATGAACCGGGCGACTATGTCAACCTCAGTTGGAACAGGAGAGGAGTCGGTCGAAGTGACTGCAAGGGGAAGTGAAACATCTATGGGACCCAATGGTTGGAATCCCAACACCACCTCAAAGAGGCTGTGGCCAGTTGAGCTATGCATGGCTCGTTTGTAGCTATGTTGGACATAGCGAAGACTCTCATCCCATGTGCGAGGGTGCTAGAATTATACATGGACATGATATGCACAATCATTCAATTTATGACCTCAGTTTGGCCATCTCTCTGGGGGTGGAAGGCCATGGATTTGGTGAGATTGTTGTCCAGCAGTGACCAGAGGCTCGACCATTATGTGTTGAGAAATCGACTGTCTTGATCTGAGACAATGGTTTGTGGGATTCCAAAATGTACCTAGACTTGTTCAAATAAGATCTTGGCAGTGGCTTCTGCTGTGATGCTCTTCTTGCAAGCAACCATAATCGACATCTTAGAAAAGAGATCAAAAACCACAAAAACACAGTGATTTCCCCGCTTGGTTGACAGGAGGCCTGACATGTAGCCCATTGAGATGGATTCCCATGGCCTGTCAGGAGTTAGAAGAGGGGTGTATAGGCCCTATTTCTTAGTGGTTGGTTTGGCAATAGCGTAGGCAGTGCAAGACCTGATATACTTGTTGACCTCTTGTCGAAGTTTCAGAAGTAGAAATGTTTTTGTAGCATCGCCATTGTCTTTTCAACGCTGAAGTGTCCTGCCACCCGAATGTAGTGGGCTTCCCAAATAAACTTCGCTCGCTCACTTGATGGAACATATATATGGCCTAGATGACACAACAACCCATCCCGAAGATGGAAATTATGGACCACTTCCTTTGCACCCAATATTTGGTAGGTGGTAGTGAAGTCTAGGTCCATTTGATAGAGTTGGGGCCATACAAAGGTCTCATTGCCGCAAGAGTCTAGCAATGTGGTCAGTGCCGCGATTGGTGGTCTGCTGAGGCAATCAGAGACATGATTGGTGCTTCCTATTTTATACTTGATGTTGAGGTGGAATTGTTGCAAGTATGTGGACTACTTTTGATGGCGATAATTCTGTAATTTTCCTTGTGTCTACATGAACTATAGTGGCTTATGATCAGTGTGGATGACTGTCTCCCTCCAAAGAATGTAATGTCTCCACTGGCGGTAGGATTTCATAATGAAGTACATTTCTTTGTCGTAAGTGGGGTACTTATGAACAACATATGATAGTGTCTCACTATGATAGGCCATGGGGTGGCTGTGCTGCATGAGAACGACACCCACAACATAGTTTGAAGCATCAGTCTCATTCTCAAATGGTTGTTGCAAGTCTGGTAGTGAAAGTATTGGGTCTGAGCACAAGCGTTCGTTCAAATCATCAAATGCTTGTTGTTGGGGCCGGACCCACACAAATTTTTCCTTACCACCACCTCTGGTTATTTGGCTGAGGGCCCATGCAATATGGGAGAATCCCAGCACAAACCTATGGTAGAAATTGGCAAGGCCCAAGCATCTATGAAGCTCAGTGAGTGTGGTTGGGGATGGCCAGTCACGAATGACTTGGATCTTGGCTAGATCCACATGTACGCGATGTTGATCAATTATGTAGCCTAGGTAATGGACCCTGTCCATGCCGAAGGATCATTTTTCCAAGTTGTCATATAGCTTGTGCTGCCGCAGGGTGTGCAAAACCTGTTGAATATGTTGCAAGTGTTCGACCCAAGTCTTGTTGTAAATTAGAATTTCATCCAGATACACCACTACAAAAGTATTGGTGAATGGTTATAGGATATCATCCATCATCTTCATGAAAGTGGCTAGATAATTTGTCAGACCAAAGGGCATGACCAACCATTCAAAAAGTCCTTCCTTTGACTTGAAGGTGGTCTTCCATACATCTGTCTATTCTATTAGGACCTGGTGGTAGCCATACTTCAGATCAATCTTACTGAAGTATTTGGCCCCCATGAGTTGATCAAGGAGGTCATCAATTCGGGGAATTGGGTATTGGTTTTTTACTGTGATTTTATTCAGAGCCTGATAATCAATGCAAAGTCACCAGGTTCCATCTTTCTTTTGTACCATCATGATTGGGCTCTCGCAAGGTGATGAGTTGGGACGAATATGCCCCTTGTGGAGCAATTCTTAGATCTATCACTTGATCTCCTCATTCTATAATAGAGAGCGGTGATAGAATGGACCATTGGGAAGTGGTGCATCAGGGTTTAGATCATTGGGGTGCTTGACCTGGCAGTGCAGAGGTACCCTGGTAGGTGAGGAGAAGATATCCCAGTATTCTTCCACGACCTTATCTACTTGCTTCTGCTGTGTGGAGAGTTCGGTTAAAGAGACGTCGGATGTGGCTATGACTTTTCTCTCATTCTGAGAGTAAATCATGAATAAGACAAAC
>JZKD02S0092298.1:0-14550 GCA_000966675.3 Picea glauca | reverse complement strand
AATTCGGATGTACACAGTGTGCAAACGACAAACCCAAAGGCCACCTAGTAGCCTGACGAAAAGAAGAAACAACGAAAGAAGGGTAAGGGGGATAAGAAACCCACCAATAATGCTGGCAGGGGAAACACTGAAAAGAATAAGTCAAAGTATTCTTGTAATTTTTGCAAGGAAGACCACCCGACCCATCAGTTCCCTCGACTTGTGGAGGCCCATAAGTTATTGGCACAACAACAACCTGTCGTGTTAACAAACCCATTTCCACACGGGAAAAATCTAACTCAAGCCTCCTCGAGCGCAGAAGGGGGCAGTCAAGGACCCCCTTTGTCTTCGAGTAATCCTTCATCCGCAAATGTGTATATGATGAAAGGTGATGCCTATATATAGAATAGAGCACATGATTACGGAAAGCCAAGCACCTCTTAGAAGGGTAAAGACGCTGACAACCCACCTCTTCCTCTCCATATTGAGAAGACGTTGGGTGAAACAATGACCCGCATCCCAAAAGGTGTGTTCAAGAAATCTTCTCACAACCCAAACACAAGGTCCACCCAAAACTACTCTGTGGTAGAGGATTTATCACAAACCCCTTGTGTGATGTCTGCTTTGGAAGTCCTCCAGAGTTTCCCTTCCTAGAGAAAGGCTCTGTTAGCCGCCCTAGGATCTACCGAGACTTATAATCCAGGAACGATCATGCTTGATATGACCGACTTAAAACCTCGTCTTCCTTACCACGTATCTTTTCAGATAGTAGTGGCTTACACCACAAAAAATTTCACCCAGAATATTTTCTATACAGTGGTAGATGAGGGCACCTCGACATGCATGATGTATTTGGCATGTTGGAAGGCCATCAACCAACCTGTTTTGTCTCCATCACCTACTCTTCTTACAACTTTTGAAAGCCGTTCTTTCCAACCACATGGGATCATTCCCTCTTTCCCCGTGCAGTTAGGAGGAAAAACCATGTGCGTCAAAGTTGAAGTGGTCAATGCATCTCTCCACTACAATATTTTTTTAGGAAGGATTTGGACCTATGCTATGCAAGCAATGGTTGTGACAGTTTTATGAGTCTTGTTGTTTCCACACGAGGGTCAAATCATGACCATTGATCAGTTATCATTCTCTCATCTTAACCCTTCATCGGGAGTCTTCACGGTCCTGATTATTGATAACCCTCAGCCATACATCATCAATGTAGGGGTTTTTGCACACCTTTGATGGGTACTTTCGATTACCCACCTTCGACCGACAATGTCCATTACATGACAGTTGTCCCCAACTAGCCTCTGGTCGAAATTTTTCAAATATTGTCGTTTCGCACGATGCAATTTAACGATCCGTGGGATATTCCTTCCCCATCAACTAATATGGAAGGGACAGAGCACCATGGCATGGCCATGCCTTTTTCCATGGCAAAAGTTGCATACTCGATAATTTAGTGAGCTTCTGCCGACATCGATCCGTCTCCCACACAAGAGTTAAATGTGGTGCTCGAGCCTATTCGGGCTCAAGGTTCCCTTGCTGATACAAATTTTTTAGACTTGGTATTGCCCTTAGACGAGGCGATTAGTGAGTCAATGACTAGTCCAAACTAACCCTGGGATGATCTTCATCATAGATCTTATTTCCTCCCAGAGTTAAGACGAATTGACGCAGGTGAATTAACTCTGACTATGAATGGAGATAAAGGTTGTCCTATCAATCCTTTGGCAACGTACGCTGTTTATGCTGAAGGAATTATGGAAACCATAGTTGAAACAATACCTATTGACATCTCCAAAACCCCTGGCGTTGTGGAGAATATCTTCGTTGGAGCGGATTGCTCCCCCGAGGATATTCAAATCTACAAGGATTTATTTAAAGAATTTCATGACGTGTTTTCCTGGTCTTATGAGGAAATGCTAGGCATAGACCCAAGAATCAACGAACATGAAATCACGACTTATCTTGATGTCAAGCCGGTCCAACAGAAGCTTCGTCCGATCAATCCTAGGAAAGAAGAAACTATCAAGGTTGAAGTAGAGAAACTACTTAAAGTTGGTTTCATCTACCTCGTCCAATTGTATCAATCGGTGTCGAATCCTGTGCCAACCAATAAAAAATAGGATACGATTCACGTATGTACAAACTTCCATGATCTGAACAATGGTTGTCTAAAAGATAATTTCCCCATGCCATTTATTGACCAGACAGTCAATGAATGCGCAGTTTGTGAGGATTTTTCGTTCATGGATGGTTTTTCAGGATACAATAAGATACAGATCAAACCCGAAGAGCAACACAAAACCACTTTCATTTGTCCATGGGGTACATTCGCTTATCGTAAGATGCCTTTTGGTCTGAAAAATGCTAGAGCTACGTTTCAGTGGGCCATATCTTTTGCTTTCCATGACCTCAAACACATAGTTGAGGCTTATCTTGATGATTTAGCATCATGATCTCGTAAGAGAGTTGATCATCTAGCAAACCTTCGACTTATCCTTGAACGGTGTCACTACTACCGAATCTGCTTGAATCCAAACAAGTGTAGTTTTTGCGTCACATCGGGTCATCTGCTAGGTTTCATAGTTTCGACCACAGGGATCATGGTCAATCCTTTAAAGGTTGAGGCAATAGTTCAATTGCCTCCCCTGTGCACCATCCCTCAGCTTCAAAGTTTGCAAGGGAAAGTGAACTTTCTACGACGTTTCATCATAAACTATGTCGAGATCACAAAGGGTTTTATGTGTTTATTGAAGAAGGACGTTCTGTTTCATTGGGACCAAGCTGTTCAACACTCTTTCACAACGTTGATACACACCCTCATATCTACCCCTCCACTCCGGCCACCCAATTATAATAAATATTTCTTATTATACTTGGCCGCTGCGGAGTCGACCATCGATATGGTCTTAGTCCAGGAGGATGATTTTCTCTCAGAGTACGTCATTTATTACCTAAGCTGAGGCCTAGTTGGACCAGAACTCAATTATTCCCACATTGAAAAACTTGCGTTGGCAGGAGTTCATTCTATCCAATGGTTCCGTCATTACATTTTGTTTCGCAAGACCACAGTCATCGTCGTCGTGAATCCATTTCAATACGTATTGACACGATGATTCATCGGCGGAAAGATCAGTATATGGATAGTTATCCTCCAGGAATTCGACTTGGAGTTCATTTTAGTGAAATCCAAAAAGTCGATGGTCTTCGCGGAACTCATATCGAAACGTCTGATCGAATTAGGTGATGTTATACTCGACGAGTCACCTATCAAAGGAGACATGTTTTTGATCGCGTCTTCTGATCCTTGGTATGGAGATGTGCTTGTCTATCTCTAGAATTTGAAGTGTCCCGCCTCTGCTTATCTTGATGAGCATCGTCGTATATTCCATCAGGCTAAGAACTATCTCATACTCAAGGACACTTTGTATCGTCGAGGTGTAGAATGCTTCCTTTTCCGATGTCTCACTCATGAAGAAGCAGAAATAGTGCTTAACGATTGCCACACCGAAGCATGTGGCAGTCATTTTTCTAGGTTGGAAACAACCCAAAAAATTCTACGAGCCAATTACTTCTGGCCAACATTAATCAAAGATTGTGTTGAATTGGTCAAGAAGTGCCACCCATGTTATATCTTCTCTCAGAATATGAGGGCACACCCCTCTCCCATGTTTCCCATTATTACTGTTGGTCCCTTCACTAAATGGGGGATTGATTACACTACATGAAACCCCCCTTCAGCAAGGGGGAACCACTATATCATCGTAGCAGTAGACTACTTCACCAAGTGGGTCGAAGCTATGCCAACGTTTAAAGACGATGGGGAGACAACAACTCTCTTTTGGTTCAACCAGATAATAGCAAGGTTCAACATCCCAAGAGAGATTGTCACTGACCATGGCAGTCACTTTCAGAACAAAATGATGATCGAGTTAACATCAAATCTTGGGTTGTGGCAAGAACATTCATAACCCAACTACCCCCAAGAGAATGGTCAGGTGGAAGCTGTAAATAAATATCTTAAGACCATTCTATAGCGAACGATCAATTCAGACATGTCAAATTGGCATTTGATGTTATACTCAACATTATGGGCTTACCAAACATCCATTAAGACTACAACCAGTTTCTCACCTTTTCAACTCATTTATGGGCTAGAAGTAGTCTTTCCCATAGAATGCCAGATCCCATATTTAAAGTTGGCAGTACAGTTATTGCCAGACACTTCACCACTTGAAGAGTGTTTATTATATCTCGAGCAGCTCAATGAGCAGCGTCGTGATGCGGCCTTAGCCAACGAAGCTCACAAACAAAAAGTCAAGTGTCAATATGATCGGTTCATTTGTCCTTGGATTTTCTCCGAAGGTGACCTTGTCCTGGTCTATGACCAAGATAAGCACTCCCTGGGGGTAGGCAAGTTCAAACCCATGTGGTACGGACCTTTCTTCGTTAAAGAGGTTCTAAGAAAGGGCTCTTATCGTTTGGTGGAATTTGAAGGAAATGTTTTGGTGGAGCCTAGAAACGGGCTCTACCTTAAGAAGTATTACTCATAGGTGGGTCTCCTTGGGTGACTTTTTGTAACATATGTATAGTCTTTGTAATATTACGTTTTATTTTTTCTTTTGGTTTTATGGAAGTGTTGTTTTTGATGTTATCTTTTCTCTGTGGCATATGTCAAGTGAATCAGAGGTGTTCGTTAGGTTCGCAGACAATATACAGCACACTCGAAAGCTTGCCTCTTCAACTTGGGTGATTTTCACACCTCAGGGCTAGTTGCTATCTTCAAGAGGTATCTGTTTAGGCGACACTACAAACAATGTCGGAAAATACAAGGCAATTATTGAGTTGCTTTGTGATGCTTTGTTGCTTGGTATCTCTCACCTTCGGGTCTATTTAGATGCTCAGCTGGTTGTGTCTCAGTTAAATGGAGTCTATTGCATTCATGATCCTACTCTACACCAATGATTCCTTAGGGTACATCTCTTAGAACAAAGCTTTGATTACATTATGTATATCCATGTTCCTAGGAGATTGAGTCAAGTTACATATACTCTAGATAATCATATATTAGATTGTCATCTTGCACACATGTAAGAAAAACCACACACATGCACACGCAAATACATTTGAAGATAAGTGTAATCCATAAAACACAAAAAGATAAAAAAAATCCATATATAATATCAAAAATATCAGAGTACATGGGTGGGCGCAAGCGCCTCAAAAATACGTCGAGTAAAGAGTCATGGGGATTATGCCCTCAAAAATATACAAAAGGTGCCCTCGACACGTAGGTAGTACAACCTAGCTAAGGATGAGGCCCGTTGGCCCTGTTGTACTGAACAATGACATTTTCCAAATGCCGAAATAGCTGGACCCAAGTCTATGGCACCCCAACTACATGAGGCTGCATAGATGGCGACAGATCCTCGATCTCTGCCATGGGGACTGTACGAGTGAGAGAGGTAAGGTTCCTCTCTACCCATATCAAAAATCTTTTAGCCTCACTGGCTAGAGGTCCCCCTGCTGCTGTTAGTCCGCCAATTGCGACTAGTGCGACCTCTAGTCGAGGACGTCGCCTGGTCCTCGCAAAGTCCATTGGACGCACTAGTTCCACATCTGCACATAATAGACACATATTTGTCAGATACTCTGGTATATAAAAAAAATGATATATATAAAAAAAACATAAGAATAAAATAACTTTGAAAAGAAAGCTTACCTAACTCTCCTCGTACCACTCTAGGAGGTACGCCAATGTAAGGGTCCCTGGAAAAGTCGATTCTGGCATAGGGATAATCCTCTATCACTGGAATTTGCTGAGACCACCAATCAAAGAACTTGTCGTCAAAGGCCTCGATAGTCCTCCTCCCCCCCTGTCGCGGAAACAATGCCAACCATCTGTTTACTATTGGAGAAGAGGCTACATGCCCTCATACAATCTCCCTCGGACTCAGACTAGGTACACTCTCGAATAAGAAAGCACAAAGGATAGTATCAAACCCAAATTTTTTGTGCCTCCACATCTGCCACTCTGTCAACTGCCTTTTCATCCAGTCTAGTAAAGTAGTACTCTAGTCAAAAACTTGTGCATTCAAGCACTAAACCACACAATTCATGTGCGCCCGAGAATCTTGGTGTAAAGATGTAGATCTAGTGATCCTCCTAATAAGTAGAACTATCACATTCAACGTTAGGTTTCTGATCTTATGAATCGACACCTGGGTGCCCACTTTGTCAGTACCTGCCTCGCAATGGAGTCCAATCAACTCCGCTATGTTGTGAGGCCCGAAGGGAATCATGTGAAGGTTGTCTGGTTCCCCTCTCCTTGAGAGGCCAGTCAGAAATGAGATATCTTCAGTCGTTGGAGTCAATGACTGTCCCTCAAGCATGAATGCCTCCGCATCTAGGTGCCAGTAGTCTATCAAGGCATTCAACAACCTAGATTGTGCTCGCATAAATGCACTCTAGAAGAAATTAAATAAGCCACATTGAGCTAATGCAACTATAGAATCAGGGTCATCTGAGACCACAAAATCAAAGTCCTCATGCTCTCTCTCTCTCTCTCTCCAGTGAACGTACATCCTACAATTGACAAGTTCAGGAGGGATTAGCCCTTGCATTGTTTTAAATTTTTTTCCACAAAAATGAGGGTACATGCGGGCTGTAGTGTACACAGTCGCGTGTGCACACGTTCAATGTTTCTCTTGCATGTGTGAACACACGAGTTGTCATAGGACAACCCACGTATATGCAGGGATGACCATTTTAAAGGTCAACGCCCCCCCAAAAAACAAAAAGAAATGCATAATTGAAGAATTTAAATGCAAGGGGGGTTAGTATGTACTTACTTGGTCCAATCGGAAGTTTGTTCCATCCACCGAAGCTCCCAGAATCAACTCTTCTGACAAATGGGTGTTTTTGGCTCCACAGTCAATTTCTCAATTAATAATGGTGATAATGAGCTGCCAACTTATATTTATATACTTTTTGGCCCCTTTTTATCATTTTTTGGCCCCTTTTGTCGTTTTTTCTAAATTAAAAATCATTTAACATGGTTCAGGAGTTTCTTATGGATTGTTACGATAAGAGTTAATTTGGGTATTGGGAAACTTTTGGAGTTTTGGGTCATTTTCAAAGTCTTATGGTAAAAAGTCATTTTTCCAACTTTGTGCATGTAAGATAGGATTCCACCTCCACTTGTTGCACCCCGTTGCCTTTTTCGCTTTGCCATAGGATTGATCCCACCAAATTGTGACACAAAACCATCATTGTTTCTTTAGAAGTGTTGTATTTTGGTGGTAGAGCCTAACCCTTCATGGATTCCCTAGATAGATCCTGGTTGCATTTTGGTGTCCATGCTGCCATTAATGACTATAGGCTCGGGAGTCATTATTTTTATCCTAATTACGAGTTTGAGCCTCATTTGCATGATGAATTATCGCTCTTGACCTCACCCTTGGGACTCCCAAAACACAATGGGTCTTCTTTTAAGCCCTTTTCAGACCCTCTAAAAATGAAAAGATTGTCGAGCGACCTTGTTGACCTTCACGCTCGCTAAAATGAAATTTGAAGGCACATTTGTCCGACAGTAGTTTACCCCTTTTTTGGCCTGGATGGTCAACTGTACAAACAAAGGTATACTCTAGGAGCTTTGGTTCCCTAGAAAAGTATTCTTAGGTATGATTTTAACCCTTTTTAGGGCTCGAGGGACTATATTTATGAAAAAGGAACCCCATGGAGTCCATATTTAAGATCTTTTCAGACTCCCTAAAATTGAAAAGATTGTTGAGTGACCTTATTCCTTCACACTCATTAAAATGGTCTAGAAGTACATTCCCGATGGAGTCCATAATTAAGCTTTTTTCAGACTCCTTAAATATGAAAAAATTGCCCAGTGATCTTGTCTTTATCACACTTGTTAAAATGGTTTTGAATAGACCTCTTCTCGGTGCTAGTTTACCCCTTTTTCGAACCAACTAGACTACCTTCGAAAAAGGCACCCCAATAGATTCTCCTTTTAT
Source organism: Picea glauca (assembly GCA_000966675.3). Taxonomy (NCBI): domain Eukaryota; kingdom Viridiplantae; phylum Streptophyta; class Pinopsida; order Pinales; family Pinaceae; genus Picea; species Picea glauca. Next base: position 6,544 of record JZKD02S0092298.1, on the reverse strand, counting down.
GCTTTTTCAGACTCTCGAAATATGAAAAATAGTCAACGTTACCTTCTTTGGTCTTGTTAAAATTATATTGAAGGACGTTACCATTGTGTGTCTTATTAATTGCGTTTTCACACCTGTGTCTTTGGCCTAATGCCAACTCCATGTTTCTCTCGACTAAACTTTCTGAAGCATGCCTTATACGCAAGCTCTGTACCACTTTGCCTTTGTGTCTTGACACCTTGGCCCACAGATGATTTTTCCCGAGTGTCCTTTTCCTGTATATGTCCCTTTTGTCTGAGCATCCATGTGTTCCTTGCGCTTGGAACTTGTATGTCTGTGACACTCGATCCTTCCTTGTAACATAGAATTCTTTTATTCTTTTTCAAGCTTTCCACAATTATTGACAAAGACAAAAAAAAATCAAATATACCCCAAAAAGAGGAAGGGAAAAGTATTTTCTTTTTGTTGGCAGCACAATGAGTTGCCCTTGGACAAAGAACATTCTTTCGTTTGTTTGTCAATCCCTAGGATTTAATATGACCTTATGAATATGTTTCTCGCTACATAGAGATGTGTCCTCCTCCGTTTGGTTATTTTTCCAAACATATGGAGAGTTTGTGTTGCCTCTTGCATCGTGAACTTATGTCAAAATCATGCTTCCTAAGTCTCAGCATTTGTCGTGCTATTGTCCAAGGGAAGTTTTTACCAAGTTTGAGTTGGCCCCTATGTAGTTTGTCTCTTTCCCTCATGCCCAACCATCCCGAAAGCCCAATCAAGTATTTTTTCAAAATCCATGAAGCCCTCCGCCTGATCATCAAAATCCTCTAGTCCATTCCTGACAAGCCATCGAAGACCTCTGGGTAGTGAAGTCGTACACTCATATTACACTCCTACCTGAGTTGTGAAGATTTTGAAGTTGTTTCTTGAGCTTTGAAGGCCTCATCTCTAGCCATCAGGCCTTATTTTCTTCTTGAAGATGGATACTATACATGTATATATTTTTGATTTCGAGATGTAGATCCACTGTGTATTTCTCGCGACTACACTTTATATAGTTATATGACATGGATCTACAGTGTATTTGATTGGTATCCATGATTTTATTTCATTCTGAACATGGGTATGACCGCCTCAGTGAGACGATTGTTATTTTACAGATGGCACCTCCTGAACTCTGGTCCCTGGTCTCACTTGTTTCATATGTTGGTGAATATTGATAATGTATTTTGGCCATTAGATGCTCTTCTGACCTCACACATTATGGGGCATATGTTATAACCCTAATTTGCACCAGATATGCTTACCTGGCATCAGGCCATCTCATTTTACATCTTTTTCCAAGACACTACTGAACAACTCTTCTTAAAAACACCCTTTTTAAGGCACACACGCCCTGCTCCACTACTGTATGCATTTATATGCTGGATGTCCCACTACAACCCACGTATACCTACAAAATCATGAAAAATGGAAAGTTTCAGACATAACTCACAGTTTTTGGGTAAGTTACCTAAACCGTTTGACCACCCATAGCTGGTCACTCGACCAAATACCTAGCCATTTTTAGCCTGTAAAAGAAGGGGAAGGGGTCCCATTTGGAAGGAGGAAAATAATTGTAAAGAAACTCTACCCGATTTCGATTTCCCTTTGTCCCAAACTTTTGCAACTAGTGTGTGAAGAGAAGCATATACAAAAGCAGTTGGAGCACAGTTGAAGAGGAGCCTAGGACCAAATTCGAGGAGCAATGGCCGATCTCACTATTGTAAGGTTACTCTTGAGAGAGTAATAAAAATAAGTACTTTTCTCGTCCCACCATATGAGGTTTGCAATGTTTAAATTTGATTATATTTTGATAAAATCTCTAACCCATTAGTTCATAAATCATACACATGTGGAGTTATTTTTTTGTCTTTTTGTGAATGCAGGTCAGCAATGGGAGGATATTTGCAATCAAGGAGCGACCAAATGTTAAAGGATCGACATCAAACATAGAAACTAAGGTACAATGACTTGATCTTTTTAACTTTGTATTTGCATATGAATAATGGGGTTTATGATTGGGATGTTGGTAAGAAGTAGGAGACTTTAGGTTATTTTCTGCATGCATTACAGAACCCTTAATGCTAGTCTGTAGGGGGATTTCCCACCCAAAACAACTGTGCGTGTGACATCCTTCATAGCTATGTGCATTGTGTGCACTCTACACCCTTTGCACACCTATCATAACTATAGCCCACACATAAGTTCAATTTTCTCAATTTGTAATGGTTTTTATGAATGGTTTGAGGGCCCATTGCCTTCATATTTTAATTTCTTGCACTTTTTAAAGAAATCACACTTCACTTAGATTTCTTTCCCACAAGAAAGGTTAGCTAACATAAGCAGATAGTGGTAAAAAGAATCACGATTCTTCTCTTTGCTTTGTTGCCACGTGGATGGTTCATTTGGCATTTAAAATTTTGAGTTGAAGTTATTGTTTTTTCAAACACCATCAATTAATTTGGGACTATAAATCAATTTTAAGCCTCAAGTATGCTCTTCCCCCACACCCTAGTGTGATCTCGGGAATCAGAAAAGGTGGTTGAAAGGAAATTTCATTTCCCTTAAAAATAATTAGGAGAGGACAAAGCCCCCCTAGGGTACCTCTTAGTTTTGGAAATCATCTTAAAGCTTTGTAAGGGCCCATACATGCCCACATGTTTTCAATCTTAAGATAGTTTCTAAAATCTTTCTTAGTTTAGAAAACACTCTAGGAAAGTTTAAAAGATCAAGTAACGGGCCCATACATGCCCACATGTCTACAATCCTATGATAGTTTTCAAAATATCTCTTAGTATAGAAAACATTCTAGGGATTTTAAAGGATCAAGTAAGGACCCATATATCCACATTGCTAGTTCTTTAGGGCTTTAAATATTCTGCAAGATTGTACCAAAGAAACATAGTAAGCTAGGTAAGAAGATTTGTAAGGACCACAAGAAGTCCACATGTTGTAATCTTACATGACTTAACTTATTAAAAATGTTTTTCACTTTTCACTTTCTTGCACACAAAGCCACTCCTCACACACATAATTTCTATTAGAATAGTGGAGGTCGAAGTAAGATTTCTTTCTAAGTACCCACAAGTACTTCAAAAGAATTATGAAAGATCTGACTACTTCTTTGGCAATTATCCACACCAATTTAATTCAAACGAGGTTGGTCCATGACCCCATTCTCTCAACCTACCACATCTAAATTTTTTCTAAAAACACACTAAATTTTCCTCCATAGGAGGCGCCAAAATAAATTTTTAGTCTAGGTAGGCTATCGGGGGTAGGCATCCAAATAACCCCCCATTATCAGGTTCTCACATTTTGAAACAATAGAAGTTGAGAATATGGATCATTCAAATCCTCCAAATTCAAGTGTTCTTATAACACAAGGTAGGGAGATACCTGTGAAGGGTGGAATGTTGAGGTCCGGTGGTTCTGCTCATCCCTCCTCGAGTCACCCAACTCTTGTGAGGGTATCCAACATTTGACCTGTTTCTGAGGATGAAAATATAAATGTTGCACTTTGACTGAGGTACTTAGTGGCAAATCTTAGGATATCTACACAAATGGCGATTGTGTGCTACAATCAAACCTTGATCAGATTTCGTGTGGCTATTGGGAAATATCACCAACTCTTTTGGCCCTCGGGATATGCACCCTCTACCCCTCATTATAATTGATTACTTCAACCTTCACTAGTTCCTCTTCCGGTGGATTTAGACCCCACTGTCGAGTGTTATTGGAAGGCCCAGTGCTAAATCGAGAGGAAGGATGATAGGTGTTTTAGGACACAAACTTTTATTTTTTATTATTGTTTCCCCCACGCAGACAAAATCCACCTATCCACATGCTTGTTTATTTTACAATTGATTTATGTATGATGTTCATTTGATTACATGCAATTGTGAGTTATACTATTTTGTGAAGGTCAAAAATATAAAAAGCACTTGTTCATTTATTTCTCTTATCATCATTTGCACACATTCACTTTGCTAGTCATAACCATAGAGGAACCACAAAATCCTCCTCGTTCTAGACACTTGCAGAATCTCCCTTCCATTCTAGGAGGAGTCCCTAGTCTTTCCAACTCACCGACTCAATCATCTCACACCCCCATGAGTGCTACTATTTTTGTATCATCTTTTCTTGGTTCCACTTTGCTTGGGTCAAATACCCAAGGCAATCCATCTATTGGTTCTCCTTCACAAGGAGGCGCGATTCAAACTTCTTCTCAAGAAAGAGATACACACCCACTAAATCCCTCTCAAGAGACAACTCCACTACCTACTCACACAATGGTTGGAACTAATCCTCTGCCAAACCCCCCTTTACCATACTTTTCATCCCTCAACATTCCTGATTTAACCAACCTCACGAATGATCCCATTTTACATGATGCCAATTGGCCCAATGTGCCTACCAAATTACCTTCAAACATTCCAAAGTTTGAAGGAAAACCAGGGGAAGACCCCGACAACCACGTTATGGCCTTCCATTTATGGTGCTCTTCAAAAATCATCATTTATGATTCCATCCACTTAAGGTTATTTCAAATAAATCTCATGGGTTCATCAACCAAATGGTATGTGGACGAAAAATCTGGGTCCCATGTGACCTTTGAATCATTGGCCAAGGCCTTTTTGTCCTTCTTCCAATTACCAATTCGTCATGACACTGGTTTAGAGATTATCTCTGAGTGTAAACAAACCAATGCTATCCATATCACCAACCACATCCATGAATGGTGGCGGCGGCGTAGTTTATGCAAAGCAGAAACCACCAAAGAACAACGTCTCGATTGGTTTCTCAAATCACTCATCCATGCGATTGCCAACAATGTCGCATCCACTTATCCTCAATCAGAAGAGGAGGCCATCAGTAAGGCCCAACAATTTGACCTCATATATGCCCAATCGGGTGACTTGTACACAATATTGGCTAATGCACCTAGACCCATACCATTTGGCCAGGACAAACCTGGGGTTTCTCATGCTGCAAATGGGTTGATTGGTTCTATGACGCATATCAACCCTTACGAACATCCATCACCTACTTATGGTACAAATCAATATCCACAACCATATGGAAGGACATCTTACTACCCTCCTCCCACTCACCAACAGTTATATCCTATGGCTCCCCCTCCACCGTTGGGCGAACCCCCACCAATACCCATAATGCATCTGGTTTCTCAACCAAGTATGAGTTCACCCCCAACCCCCACATATAACCTCAACTATGGTGGAAGTACTTCAACTTCCTACACACCATATGGATCGTCTCCACAAAGCAATCCATATTTTCCATTTCCTGTTCCTTCCCAACAAATTTATCCTCCACTAGGACAACCACATGCCGGTGTTAATTTTTTTCATCCCTCTCCTATTCAACAGGTTCATGCTTTTGAACATTTGAATACGGAAAATTTGGCCCATCAGCCAAATAATTCCAATAATAAAGGGAAAAATTGAAACAATAACAACCCGAGACCAGGAGGAAATAATCCCCAACAAAGCCATCTTGCTGGGGGAAACCTGAATCAAGGAAACCAAAACCCCCAAAGGGGCAACAATAACAACCAACCACGACAAGGGAAGAGCAATAACTTCCCTTGTGCTCTATACGGTGAGTATGGAAATTATACTCACCACTGCCCCCAAATTTCCGATTTCAAACGGATGAAAGAATCCATGAACGCACCATGCCCTCCAGCACTGCCTGCCCCTCAGCAGGCCCCACAACATTATTTGCAACCACCACCTCCGACCGTTTTGAAAAATCCTATTCTACACCAAGGTGTGATGAATACCCAATAAGAGATAACCTCTACCCCACCACAAATGGGGCAATATCAAAACCCAGGTCCCAATCAACCCAAAAATCCGGTGGATCGCAATATCTTCCATACCAGCGAAGAAGAGATTATTTTGCAAACACGAGGTCGTCAATGTAGTATTCCCCCCAAATCTATCCCAACTACATCATGAACAACTGTCGATACAGCTGGACAACCATTGATGATCCCACATCCTAACACTGAACCAAACCCTAGTATACCCCTCATACCTTTACGACGGAATGTACATAACCCTCATGCTAGGGAAGCACATAACTACAGTTTAGTCGATGATTTAACACAATCTCCTACAACCATGTATGTGTTGGAGGTCCTCCAAACCTATCCCTCACAATGAAAATCCTTTCTTTCCTTCTTGGGGGCAGTCAACCCAACTGATACTCGACTCATCACCTTTAATTTGGATAATGGAGAACCATGCCTCCCTGTGCTGGTAGCTTTCCAGATACCAATTAAGATTCAGAACATCATAGTTCATCAGTGCATCATCGATGAAGGTGCATCCACATGAATCATGTCCAAAGTAGTATGGCAGAAACTCGGCTCACCTGAGCTAGTACCATCTGCCATCACCCTGAGAGCCTATGATGGTCAACCATCATCCCTTGAAGGGCTCTTACAAAATGTCCCTATATAACTTGGGTAAAAACCATTCTGATTGACATTGAAGTT
>JZKD02S0092231.1:321317-332901 GCA_000966675.3 Picea glauca | reverse complement strand
AAGGGAAAATTGTACCTATTTTGTTACCTGGAGAGTTGGATTGAAGAAGCGGGTTGTTAGTCTCGTAGGATTGAAGAATGTTTTGTTAGTTGGATAGTTGGATTGAATAAGAAGGTTGTTAGACCCATGGAACGAAAGAACTAAGAATTGATTTCCCAAGGTGCCAAACTATATCTCGCTCTGTGACTTCCTATCCCACCTGTTGCTAAATCCTTGAAAGGGATGTGGGGTAGGTAAAATACTGTTGAGGAGAAAAGGGGAACATTTCATGGGTGGGATAGGCATGTGGGGAATGAGAGACTGTAGGTTGTTAGTTTGAGTAATAATATGTGTCTAAGTTTATATTTTGCTAAAGAGAGATTATCCTAGAATAGAAACCCTTTACTCTGGTGGATTTTGGCCCCACATTAGGGGTGACCCACTGCTAAGAGTTATGAGCAGTGCATTTTAAGGCTGGGAGGAACCTGGAAAGTTTGCATGAACTTGGTGTTTAATTACAAAGATAAGTGTCATTCATGTACTTATTTCAATTACTATGTGTGTGCAATTATGAGTTTTTTCATGGCAGTCTCTGTTGTTAAATTCTATATATGAATTGTTATCATTGCATGCATGTTGTTATTAATTCCTCTTAACTTTGTTTAGATGCAAAATTCATTATTTAATGTAATGGTATCATCATTTGTAATTATGTGTGGCATGGTCGGGCAGAGGATGGAAATGTTACATGAAATTTTTGCTAAGTCCCTAACAATGAGAATGTTAAGGAAATCGGTATCAAAGTTGATAAGGAGAGAGGAAGATAGATTAGTTATTCAAAAAAAGATCTCGTATAGATCTATGTTAAAATTTTGAATCATGATATTTCTATTTTCATTTTGATGGGTATCTTAATATTTATTTATATAAACTAGAAATCATAGATATTTGAAGGATTTTACTATTATATATTTATAGAAACTATTACCCTTGAGAATTCATTGACATATGATCTGAAGGGCACTCTAAATCTAAGTGTTGGGCATCCTCTTAACCAATTTGTCTTAAAAGTAGGGACAAAGTAGGAAAACCCCTAAAAGAAAAAATATAATAAATAATTCACAGGGATCCCAAGGAATAAGGAGGTAGAGGAAAAGGAAGAGATGGGATCTCTTGGAAATCTCTTTTGGGTGAGATACAAAGAAGGAATGGAATAATAGTAGATTGATTGCTCGGTGTGACCTACTACTTGAATAAAATTAATCAGGTCTACTATTGAATGGAGACTGGTCCCCCACTTCCTGATATAGGTGTCACTACAACATCTAGTTATTCTGCTATTATGCTTTGGTAGTAAATATGTCACCGTCCAATTCTTTTATTTCTATTATTTGATAGTAAATTTGTCAAGTTTTAATTTTATTGACATCAATGTTATCGTTCTTATGTATATCTTGAATCATTTAGGATATTAGTTTTGTTGACTAAAAGGGGAAATTACATATAGTATCAAAGCCTCCTTCCAAAACCCTAGGGCATATTGGACTTTCGAAGATGGAATTCATGAAAATATCTCAATATGTATGTAATACCCCTAGGTTGAACCCTAGTTGTACATATAATGTAAATCAACATATAGGCTAGTGAGCCATGACATTTTGGGCCAGGGTCCCTATGCGGTTATTAGGTTGGAGAGCCTATTTTTGTAATATGTACACACCCATATTATTAATAAATTATATCATTGTTGTAGACCGACCCACAAAAGAGTATGGGGGGTTAAAATCCACTAGGAATGGAAAAGGGGGCTAAGATTCTAGGAAAGAGGCAAAGATGGGGGACTTAATCCCAATGGAATATTATATCAGTATTTATTAAAGATAAAGTAATGGATATGAATATATCATAAGTTCTAAAGTAGGGACAAGGGAGTCCCTTGGTTTCCAAGTGTCTTAAAATACCCATGCATATATATATATATATGGGGACATAATGTGAAAGGGGGATGAGATTATGATTATTCCTTTCGGAGGTAGCTATGAATTGTACCTTATGGTGGTACTGGATTGCGAGGGAAAAGTGTGCCTATTATGTTAGTTGGAGAGTTGGATTGAAGAAGCAGGTTGTCAAGCCCATCAAATTAAAGAATCAGGTTGTGAGGCTTGTGCAACATAAGAACTAGGTGTTTAGGCCCATGAGCATTCTCTCCATGTGATAAAACTACTGGGGAATGATTTCCATGGTGCCATACTACAGCTATAGGGTTTTGTGACTTCATGTCCAACCTATTGCTAAAGCCTCAGAAGGGAAGGGTCGAAGTCAAAAGACTATTGAGTAGAAAAAGGGGCACACTTACTAGGTAGGATAGGTATGTGGGGAATGAGAGAGTGTAGGTTTTTAGTTTGAGTAGGAATATGTGTCTGAGTTTATAAGTTGTCAAGGATACATTATCCTGGAATAGAAACCCTTTACCCTAGCGGATTTTAGCCCCATCTTGGAACTGATCCCCTGCTGAGAGTTATCAGCAATGGAGTATAAGGATGTGAGGAACGTGGAAGGTATGCATGCAATTGTTGTTTAATTATTGAGATAAGTGTCATTCATGTACTTATTTCAATTACTATGTGTGTGGAATTATGAGTTCTATCATGGAATCTTTATTGTTAAATTCTATATATGAATTGTTATTGTTGCAAGCATGTTGTTATTAATTTCGCTTAACTATGTTCAGATGTTGATCCAGATAGCCCATTGGAAAGGTATTTTCGAGAGCTATGCATTACACTATCAAACTCTGACTTCACCTACATTTTGATTATCTCGAGCCAAAATAACATTTTTTAGGGCCCCAAAATAGCCCTAGAAGTACAACAAGATGTGCTCACATGAAAACATAGAAAATAAGCCATCTGGATTAGGTGGGAGGCCACCAGTATCCACCTATAAGATGTTTAGGGCTCCAGATAGCCTCGAAAGTGTATAACGCATAATTACAAAGAAGTACAGAAGAATGTGTTAAACTAAAAACTGAAAAAGGAGTGATTTAGAACAGGTGGATGGCCACCAATGTCCACTTGGATCATTCCTCCCCCCTTCGAAAGCAATGGTCTCCATTGCTTTAATTTTCCAGGGAAGAGAGAAAAGAATTTTTTGAATCTCAATCTTTGTGAGTTGCATTCTTTGTTGGAGAAGTTTTGTTGCATGGTTTGTGGAAGACTGTGACAAGCCTATTGTTGGAAGGGTTGAATATGCTCCACCAATCGGTTGTCTCTTGGTTTGACAGGGCATTGTGTACAAACCATTGTAGGTGAAGAACCAATTTTTTTTTCTGGATAGAAGGTTTTGAGGCTGCAGTGGTTGTAGAAGTCTTCTATGCATACTTTGAATAGACTGTGAAGAGGATGAATTTTGCAATATGAGAGTTACCTTGTGGCACTATTTTGGTGGAGGAGTAGTTGGAACTACCTCTGGTATCCGATAAAGCTAACCTCCTAGAGTAATAATGAAACTACAGGGTTTATACTCATAGAAAGCATGACGTCTCCACATATATGGTTGGTCCAAAACCACATCACAAGCATCAAGAGGGGAAACATCACATACTACCTCATCCTTGAAGGGTTGGATACAATAGTACATGTGACATTGTTGGCTAACATGGATATCACGTCCCTGGTGAAGCCACCTGATGTTGTATGGATGCGGGTGTGGTGTTGTCGACAACCCCAACTATTTGATGGCCTTAGATGAGATGAGGTTCTTTTGGATATTTTTATAAACAATGAAATGCAATGAGGTCCCCTTCACCCACATCTGTGAATGGAATAGGCGCTCCCCCTCTTTAGGATATACTAATTCTTCTGGTTGAATTGTTGTGGTCGCAATAGTGGCAGTGGTGTTTGCATCAATGATTTTTCTATTTTTGATATTTTTTGGATCGAATTATGAATCATGGTTCGGCTTCATGTCTTTGACCTCGACCACCAACGATAGTTTCAAGAAACATTCATCGTTTTTGTGCCAAGGGATTTTGTGGAAGTCACACCACTTCCTAGTATCATTCTTTGTCTTCCGTTTACCCTTTTTGTGATGTGTCTTGGACTGGTTATATAAAGATTTTTGTTTAGGGTTTTCTTTACCATGCTTTGGATGTTTCATATTTGTAGACCCGAATTCCCATTTGTTCTGGTACCTAAATTTCTGCTCGATTTTGACAGAATATCAACAGGAATCTCCCAATAATGAGATGTTTAGGAAATCGATTTCAGTTTGGATGTACCTATGCAGAGCCCCACAATATTTCAAAACCAGATGTCACTCAGAGTCCTTGATACCCAGCTTGGTGCCCAAGGTATGGAAAGTATTTGTGAACTCTGACATTGTTTGGCTCTTCTCTTGCCACAGTGTGGTCCATCTCATGTACTGGTATTCATAGTTATCAATAGGTTAGTATTGTTTTTTACCACATCCAAAAAAAAATCCCAAGTGGGCTCGGCCCCATATATTCCATATTCCTATGTCGAACTTTTCTCCCAGTAAGTTTCCCACCAATGTTTGAAATGGGGGAGATCCTTGAGGAATGCGGAGGTGATATTTTCCCTACCGGAAAATTTTTGAACAGAGAAATAACCTTCTAATAGATTTAACCATTTTTATAGGGAATACACATCTATTTAACCTTCAAATATGGGAATATCAAAATTAACTTGTAACTTGAAGGGAGAGGTTCCTCCAAAATGGTTGTTTGATGAAGATTTTTCCATTGCTATCGACAAGCGTTGAAGGATGTGTGAAAAAATCTCCATCATTTCCTCCCTCTATTGCACGAGAGATTTCTCAAGAAACAGTTTAATATAATATTTTTCTTTGTAGTTTTTATTTTTTTCCACCATCGAGGGTTTCTTGGGTGTGAGAGAGTGATTTTCCTCAAGATAGACAATCTGGAGACCCAATTGGCTATACTCGGACCTCGTTGAGGACATGCACTAAAATACGATCAAGAGAAGCATGCTCTAATACCACTGATTCATATTATGTTCGGAACAAAATTAAAATAGAGATATTACAATGAAACACTCATGAAAATGGTCAGAAACAGATAAATACAACAATACTTGATTTCTATTAATGAAATAATTGTAAAGAGACTGTAAAAATATAAAGTGCAAGACTCACTAGAATGGTGGAAGTTTTATCTCTGAGAAGAGATGTGATGGCTACATTCATTTGTAAGAAGATTACTACAATCATGCTCTGAAGGCCTTTTTATGTTAAACAAGAATGTCAAAACCTTAGACATCCAAAATCCTAACCCTAGGAGATGAAATGCCAAAAGTCATGTGGGCCCTCTTTGGGTAAGTTGTCACATTAAATTCTCAGTGTTGTAAATTTTGTGTACGATCTTTGTTTTAGGCACGTGGTATCCTGTTGGAAAGGTATTTTTGAGAAATACACATTATGTCATCAAACTCTAACTCCATATACAGTTTGACTGTGGCAAGAAAAAATAACACTATTTAGGGCCCCAAAATGACCCTAGAAGTACAACAAGATGTGTTCACATGAAAACATAGAAAATAAGCCAATTGGATTAGGTTGGAGGCCACCAGTATCCATATGGAAGATGTGTAGGGATCCAAGAAGCCCCAGAAGCATAGAACCCACAATTACAAAGAAGTACAGAAGAACGTGCTGAGCTAAAAAATGAGAAACGGAGCTAGTTGTTACAGGTGGGTGGCAACCAATGTCCACCTGGATCACATGGATAATTCATTTTTTAATTTAATGGTAGATCATAATTTGTAATTATGTGTGGCATGGCCAACTCAGGGCTCATAACATTACATGAAATTTTTGTTGAGTCCCTAAAAATAGGAATATTAAAAAAATTGTTATTAGAGTTGATAAGGAGATAATTTGGTGTGATGTGGCCCAACCTAGGTGGCTAGGCACATTACAAAGTGGTATCAGAGCCCAAGTTTCAATACTGATCCTGCATGGGCCATTTAGCAAAACATGGAAGTAAAATTGCAGAGTTGCAAGTGAATTGTTTGACAAAATTTGAAGGACTTATGAAAGGGGAAAAATATGATTCCACGAGTCTATAAGTCTCTGATTCTGCAAGTCCAAAAGTGTAAAAATGACTAAGTATGGGGAGCTCTTCGGATGAAATTATGAAAGGGGAGAACCAGGCTTCCACGATTCCATGAGTCTGCAAGTCCGAAAGTGGGAAAATGACTAAGTATGGGGAACTCTTTGGATGAACTTACAAAAGAGGAGAACTATGCTTCCATGAGTACGTGAGCTCATGAGTCCATAATTATGAAAGTTTAAAAATGACTAAGTATGGGAACTCTTTGGATAGAATTATTAAAGGGGAGAGCTATGTGTCCATGAGTCTGCGAGTCTGTAACTCTGAAAGTGGAAAAATGACGAAGTATGGGGAACTCTTTGAATGAACTTTTGAGAGGGGAGAGCTATGCTTCCATGAGTCCATAATTCCATGAGTCTGCAAGTACAAAAGTGGAAAAATTACTAAGTATGGGGAACTCTTCAGACAAACTTATGAAAGGGGAGAACTATGATTCCATGAGTCTATGAATTTGCATGTCTGAAAGTGGAAAAATGGTTAAGTATGAGAACTATTCAAACAGACTTATGAAAGGGAGAGTTATGCTTCTGTGAGTCCATGAGTCTATGAGTTCACATAGATGAAATTAATCTAAGTATGGAGACTTTTCGAGTGGACTTATGATAGGAAGAAGTAGGCACTTGTGATTCTGCAAGTCTGTGAGTCAACAAGTTCGTGAGTTCACGAGTCTTCTTAGATAAAAAATAATCTAAGTGTTCGAGTTATGTTTATGTGAGTCCATGAGTCTGTGAGCCCCCATAAATGAAAATTATGTAAGTATTGGGACTTTTTGAGTGGACTCATGAAAGAAAGAATTACAATACATTATTGGAACATAATCATATGAAATTTTATGTAATTGTAAATTATTAATCCTAACAAATTTTGTTGGTTTAATATTTTGCAGAGTTGACAATAATTAGATTAGAATAGGATCAACAAAAGTTTATAATCATGGAATATGTGTGGGGAGTTAACCACCATGAAGAAGAAGGCATAGGAATCTATGCCCATATGGGTAATGAAGGTACAAATTCAAATGGACATGGAGAAGGTAAGGGAGATAACATGAGTTTGGTAGAGAATAAAAAAACTCTGCAAAAGGATTTTTTAGACATATAAGTTGATAATGAGAGGCTTATGAAATCCAAGGAGCCACAGGAAGAATCCAACATCAATTTAATGCAAACCTTGGATAGAATAGAGAAAAATATGGGTAAGGAGATTGGTTCAAGAAGATCAGGGAATTACAGGTCTCATGATGAGAGGGGAAGAAAAATAAGTGTTGGTAGGAATAACCATCATTTTCCAAGGAATTCAACTTAGAGAGCACACAGAAGTTAAAGTCCATACCCTATTAGGAAGCATAAGACAAGGTCTGGGGTGGATGAGATACAAGGGGCAATGAACAAAATCAAGCCTCCTACATTTTATGGTGAGCACAAGTAGGATGAGGATGCAGAGAAATTGTTGCTCGTCATGAGGAAGTATTTCCAATTGCATAACTACTCTTCACATGCAGAAGGAGGAATTGGCATTTTTCAGATCAAGGGAAAAGAATCAATGTGGTGGGATAAATTTGTGGAGGTACAACATGTTCATGAGAATAAGGTCACTTGGATGGAATTCAAGAGGTATTTCCAAAATAAATTCTTGACTAAGAGATATTGTGATAAGAAAATGAAAGACTTATTTGAACTCAAGCTTGGTATTATGAACATAGATGAATATGGAAGGAGGTTTTTAGAGTTTTTGAAGTACGTTTCTTTCATCAAGGATGAGAAACTTAATATTCATAGGTATTTGAGTGGGTTGTCATCATTTATTAGTGATAAAATACAGTATGGCGATCCCAATATGCTAGAGGAAATTATAACAAGAGATAAATACTCAAGGACATATAGCTTCTAAAGAACCCAAAATCACCAAAACATTGGGGCAAAGACTAAGGAAACCACCTATATAATGTTGGGGTTGTAAGAGAGATCACATGTATCGATATTTCCCTCATAGAGGTGAAAAAGTGAGGATTGTTCACAATGTACAGTAAGTTGATACCGTGGGGGACATGGGAAGAAATGTACCTATGATCTACGCATCCTTGGATAACAAGCAAGTTGATTTCTAGTCACATATGATTGAAGCAAAAGGTAATATTAACAACCAACCCATTTCTATCCTAATCGATTCGGTAGATAGTCACAATTATCTAGATTCTAAGATAGTGGAAATATTTCATTTCCAAGAAGCAGGCTTCGAGCATCTTGGTTGATGCAGCTGACCACATGAGATAAAATGAAAATTACTGAGATGGTTAAGGCATGTTCAATGGACATGAATGGATTGAGAACCAAGGCATATTTGAACATCATACCTCTAGGTTCCTATCACTACCTAACTGGTATGAATTGGTTGGACCAACACCATGTTGTTATAGATTGTTATAATAAATCTTTTACTTTCTTGTGTGAGGAAAGTAACTTAAGGATAGTACAAGGAATTCCCATAGCAGTAACTATCAAAGAATTTTTAACCATTCAACTGAAGAAAAGTTATAGGAAATGGTTCCAAATATTTTTAGCACATATGGAAGAGACACCTAAAGATAAGGTGTCAAATATTGAAGATTATTCACTACTAAAAGATTTTGAATATGTATTCAAGGAAATACCATGATTGCAACCTAAGAGAGATATTGATTTATCCATCAATTTCATGTTGGGATCAACTCCACTATATAAGACTCCTTACATGATGATTACAACCGATCTAAAGGAATTGCAAATACAACTAGAAGAAATTCTAAAAAATGGGTACATACGTCGAAGCGTGTCACCTTGGGGTGCCCCAATATTATTTGTGAAGAAAAAGGATGGAACTTTGAGACTTTTCATAAAATTCAAGTAGTTGAACAAGCTAACTATGAAGAACACGTATCCTTTTCCTAGGATAGATGATATCTTTGATAATCTCAAAGATGAAAAAATATTCTCAAAGTTTGATCTTAGGTAAAGCTATCATCAGGTAAGAATTAGAGAAGAAAACATCAACAAGATTGCCTTCAGAACAAGGTATGGCAATTATGAGTTCATAGTGGTGCCATTTTGGTTATCAAATGCACCAACTTCCTTCATGTGTCTCATGAATGGTATATTCATGAATTACTTGGATTGTTTTGGCATTGTCTTCTTGGATGATATTTTGATATACTCTAAGTCCAAAGAAGAGCAATGGAAACACTTGAGAATGGTGTTACATGAATTGAGGGAGAATCAGTTGTGTGCCAAATTGATCAAGTGCTCATTTTACCAGAAGAAAATTCATTATTTGGGCCATATCATTTGAGAGGAAGGGTTAGTAGTAGATCAATAAAAGATAAAAGTCATTGAAGGATGGACAACACCAAGGAATGTATCAAAATTAATATCATTCATGGGCCTTTATGGTTACTATAGGATATTCATTGAAGGATTTTCAAAGATTACACACCCAGTTACCTCTTTATAGAAGGAAGGTGTGAAGTTTGAGTGGACATGGGATTGTGAAAGGAGTTTCCAACACTTGAAGAAATTATTAACAAGTGCTCCAATACTAAGGATTGTTTATCCAAATGAAAATTTCATTGTATGCACTGATGCATGTAAATAAGGATTGAGTGGAGTCCTTTGTCAGAATGGGTATGTGGTGTATTATTAATAAAGGACGTTGAAGGAGCATGAAATACACTATGATACTTATGATTTGGAGTTGGAAGCCCTAATGAATTCATTAAATATGTGGAGGCACTACCTCATGGGAAAAATATTTTAGTTAAGGAAGGACCATAGTGGTCTAAAATACTTGTTTGGATAACCAACTCTAAATTCCATGCAAAGAAGGTGGTTAGATTTCCTTAGTGAATATGATTTTGATATAAAACATATCAAAGGTAAAGAGAACAAGGTGGCTAATGCACTCAGTAGGAGGGTACATGAGATGCATGCTACAACCATTAGAATGTACCAATCATATTTGAAAGACATAATTTTAGAAGCTACAAAGTCAAATTTGCAGTACATGGACACAAGGAAAAATGTACACCAAGGTATTTCGCAGCAAAAAAGTGAAAAATACAAGTTGGAAAAGGGTGACATTCTCAAGTATATGAGAGGAATTGATGTGATAAATTCTTAAGAATTGAAAAACTCAATTTTAAAAGAAATTCATAATGTACCTTATGTTGGACACCCAACTACCAAAAAACTATTGCAACTGTCAAGAACCAATTCTATTGGTCGGGGATGAAGAGAGAGATTTTTATTTTATTTCCAAGTGTTTGGAATGTCAAAAATTCAAGGTTGAGCGCAGATGCCTAGTTAGTCTGCTACAACCATTACCCATTCCTGAGTGGAATGGGAAGTTGTAACAATAGAATTCATCACAAAGCTACCTAGAACAACCAAAATAAATGATTCCATCATGGTGGTGGTGGTCAAGCTTAATAAAGCTGCCCACTTTATTCTAGTGAAGCTCACTCACAAGGAAATCAACTTTGTTGATATTTATATGAGGTAAATTGCTTGATTGCATGGTATAACCAAGACCATTTTGACTAACAGAGACCCAAAATTTACCTCAAAATTTTGGAAAGGGTTATTCAATGGATTTGGAACCAGTCTGAACTTTATCATGACCTATCAACCAGATTCAGATGGGAAAACATATAGAGTAAATATAGTGATTGAATATATGTTGAGGATGTATGTGATGGATTAACCATCCAAATGGGAGGATTGCTTGAATTTGGTGGAATTTTCTTATAACAATGGGTATCAAGCATCCTTAAAGATGAGCCCATTTGAAGCCTTGTATGGAAGAAATTGCAACACACTGGTAAGTTGGGATAACCCAACAAACAGAGAAGTGGTTCATCCATAATTACTCGAGGAAATGGAAAAGAAAATTATGAAAATAAATCAGATTTTAACGGCTTCCAAGGATAGGAAAAAAATATATGCTGATAGATACAGAACCCACAGAGAATTTACAGTAAGTGACCATGCATTCTTAAAAGTAAAGGAGAAAAAAAATTCTCTAAAATTGGGAAACTGTTCAAAGCTGGAAGTTCATTATTATGGGCCATTTCAAATCCTAGAAAGGATTGTCCATGTAGCATACATTATTTATTTACCTGCATCAATGTGAATTCATAATGTATTCCATGTTTCATTACTTAAAAAGTATGTACCTAATGCTAATCATGTCATTGATTGGAATGTGATTCAGGTGGAGTAGGAAGGCGAATTTCAAGTGCATCTGATATGCATATTGGAATGGAAAATCAATCGACTCTCGAAACAAGACATAGGGATAGTAAAAGTCCAATGGACCTGGTACAGTTCTGAAGAAGCAACTTGGGAGCATGAGGATGTTATGTGGGCATATTACCCAAATTGTTTTGAAACTTTTGAAGTTTTGATTGTACATTTGCATACA
>JZKD02S0092231.1:286427-310923 GCA_000966675.3 Picea glauca | reverse complement strand
AGAGGTTATGCGGGCAGAGTACCCACATCTTTTTGAAGATTTTGAAAGGCTTGCAGAGACAGTGTAAGTTGCACTGAGGACAGTGCAAAAATAAGGGGAGGGGGATTGTAGTGTCTGCAAGGCCAAGCCCCGTTGTAAACCAAGTTCTGAAAGGAATTGTGATTATGTTTTATAGGCTGGTGAGCCAAATTCTTATAAGCTGGAGACTTATGTGTTTTTTAGGCCAGGGAGCCTAAGTGTTGAAGGCCAGGAGCCTGTTGTTGTACTTGTATGTATGCAGAACATTTAATAAAATATAAACACCGCTAGGTGCAGACCGACCACAATGAATGAGTGAAGGGGGACTGAGCATCCATAGAGTGGGCAAGGAATTAGGGGCTGGAAGGTGGGAAAAGGGGCTAAGTGTTGAGCCTAGGGGGCTTAAGCCTGGGAATGATATTTTAATATTATCCCAAAGAGACATGTGCATTTATGTTTTATCCTAAGTTTTGGCAAGGGAAGATGTACAAGGGTGATGCATGCTGGTGGAACGCATGCAGTTCCAAGGGTGACAAGTGTCAGCCCTGGTGCATGCAAATAAAACAACCAGGAGGAGTCGTGAGAGGAATTCTCCTCCATTCTACCTGACGGTCTGAAGGTGAACGATCGGACCTCTACAAAAGAATACCCTGGTGCATCCCTAAAAGCCGAAAAGCCTGGGTTGACTTCTGAGATAGCCGGTACAACCCTTGTCTGAACAATTCAAACCTATGTTGACCCTGCGTGGATTGTTTGTCACGCATCCTCGAAAACTAGAGCGTGAGTCTATTCTATGCTGTCGGATAGGGAAACATAAGTGACCAGCCATTGTTGAACCTGTTGGGAAGCCCGTGTCTGTTTTCCCCGTGAGTTGTTGTGACCACGCAGTGTTGGACTGCATGGGTCTTGTTGGCCAGTGGTGCAATGCTCTCTCTAGGTGAGAGAGGTGATTGAGGTTGGAAGAACAGGTTGTTGGCCTATCAGAGATTCTCTCTAGGTGAGAGAGTGTGTGAAGGAAGGAGAGGACTGCTGGAAGGAACCCTGTAGCTGCCACAGAGCTCGGAGACTTCCGGTCCAACCTATTCCTGTAACCCAAGGCAAGGGAGATTAGCAGTTGAAGGACTGTCCAGGTTATAGAGAAGGTGTATACTCCTGGGGTGGAACATGCATGTGGGGAATGAGGGTCTGTGGGAAGTGAGCGTGGGAGGTTCCTTGGAGAGAATCCCTTCCTTGTGGTTGTGTGTTGTTTTCCCTGTAACCTCAACCTAGCCTAGATTTCCTTGCCTTGGGATGGATCTTAGTCCCAGCTCGGGGGTGACCCACTGCTGAGCTGATGAGCAGTGTGGTCTAAGGCTAGGAAGTTCATGGAAGGCCTGCACTTGGTTGGTGGAATCTACCATTGATAAAGATAAGTATCTGATTATGCTTTAATCATGTTTTTCATGACTGTGCTGCTTATGTATCATGTTTTCCGCTATGTATATGAATTAATATGAAAATCTAATTGTTTGTTGATTATGGAAGTAATTCATATGAATACTCTGTGTTGAATGTGTTTATTGTTTAAAGGCATGTGCATTAAATAACATATGTATGAGTTATGTACAAAGTGGTGTTATAGTCTTCTTTTAAGAGCGATTAAACCTTAGTAGCAGAAAAGGTGCGCTATAGTTTGGTATCAGAGCGATTAAACAAAGTAGCAGAAAAGGTGTGCTAAAAATTCAGGGAGATTGAAGGGGAACGCATCCCAAGGAGGTTTCTTATCTTGGAGGGAAAGGTTTTCAGCAGCCAGGAGGAGGCACGCATCTTAGGAGGATTGGCACGCATTCCTAGACAACATCAACTTCAGTGGAGGTCGTACATTACAGATTGGAGGAGGTCATACAACACATTTTTGTTTGCTTTGTAGCTCCAGCCAACTCAAAAAATTTTGTTGTGTACTGGCACGATTTTCTAGGAGTTTGTCTGTTGATAATAAATCCGTACAACAAGGTACATATTTGTACCTTTTTTGGGCACAAAAATCGAGGCATGTTTTTTATATTGGTGGTTGTATAGTCTGTACAGATTGTACATGAAATCAGATTTTGATTTCAGACTGTGTTACTATGGATTTATATGTTGTTTTTTCTCAATGAGAGTAAAAGTACAGATGAAAAATGTTGATTTAAAGTTGCTTTTGTAACTCAGAAATTTTCCTAAAGTTGAATAAGAAACTTTATCCTCAATTTGTCATATTTTTTGTGTTATTTTTCTTGGGTTTTACCCAGAATTTTTCATGGTGCATTATGGATATTTTTTCCACTATTAGAATGTATTTCCACTGCAGATTTAGTTTCAGAACTATATTAATTAGTTTTTCTTCTCATTAAGTACAACCAATAATGGTTTTAATGCTTGTTGTTATGACTTAATTGGAGGATGAAATATGGGTATAATGTGGTGAATTTCTGAACTAATTTCAACAGTCCCTTGGTTGCCAAGTATCTTAAAAGTCACACACACACACACACACACACACACACACACACACACACACATATATATATTGGGACATAATGCGAAAGGGGGAGGAGATTATTATTATTCATTCACAGAGGCAATCATGAATCATACCTTATGCTACTGGACTACAAGGGAAAACTATACATGTTCTATTAGCTAGAGAGCTGGATTGAAGAAGCAGGTTGTTAGGCTCGTCAGATTGAAGAATGTTCTGTTAGTTGGAGACTTGGATTGAAGAAGTGGTTTGCTAGTCCTGTGGGATTGAAGAAGAGGCTATTTAGGCCCGTGGGACTGAAGAATAAGGTTGTCACGACCATGGAACAAAATAAGTGAGCATTCTCTCCAGGTGAGAGAGTTGTTGGGAATTGATTTCTCAAGGTGCCAAACTGTAGCTGGCTCTTTGAATTCTCTTTCGACCTATTTTTTTAGCCTCGGAAGGGAAGTGGGGTAGATGAAATACTGTTGAGCAAAAAAGGGGCACATTTCATGGGTGGGACAGGCATGTGGGGAATGAGAGACTGTAGTTTGTTAATTGTTTTTAGTTTATATGTTGTTAAGGAGACCTTATCCAGGAATAGAAACCCTTTACCCTAATGGATTTTATCCCCACCTCCAGGATGACCCACTGCTAAGAGTTATGAGCAATGCAGTCTAAGGCTCAGAGGAACCTGGAAGGTTTAAATGCAGTTGGTGTTTAATTACAAAGGTAAGTGCCATGCATGTACTTATTTCAATTATTGTCTGTGTGAAATTATGAGTTATGTCATAGAATTCTCTATTGTTAATTTATGTATATGAATTGTTATTATTGCATGCATGTTGTTATGAATTCCACCTAGCTATGTTCAGATGTAGAATTCATTATTTAATGTAATGGTATCAGAATTTGTAATTTTGTGTGGCATTGGCATCTAGAGGCTCGATACGTTACATGAAATTTTTCCTAAGTCCCTAACATAGAGAATTTTAAGGAAATTAGAATCAAATTTGATAAGGAGAGAGGAAGATATATTTGGTATGCAAAAGAGATCTAGAATAGATCTATGTTAAAATTTTGAATCACGCTATTTCTATTTGGATTTTGATGGGTATCGTAATATTCACAAATATATAGTATAAGGAATGAGTAATATATTTTCCTTGCCTATGTTATTTAACTTGTTTGTTGCATGTCTGAGCCATCTTTTAGGTTTGGGAAATCATAGACATTCGAAGTCTTTTACTATTACAACTTTATATAAACTAGAAATCATAGACATTTGAAGGATGTTACTATTACATATTTATATAAACTAGTACACTTAATAAGTCATTGACATCTGATCTGAAGGGCGATCTAAAATCTAAGTGTTGGGTATCATATTAGTCGATATTTCTTAAAATTAAGGAAAAAGTAGGAAAAAACCTAAAATAAAAATATAATAAATAATTCACACGGATCCCAAGGAATAAGGAGGGAGAGGAAAAGGTAGAGATGGGATCTCTTGGAAATCTCTTTTGGCTGAGCTACAAAGAAGGCATGGAATAATAGTAGATTGATTTCTCGTTGTGACCTGCTACTTGAATAAAATTAGTCAAGTCTACTATTAAGTGGAGACTGGTCCCCCTCTTACTGATATAGGTGTCACTACAACATCTAGTTATTCTATTATTATGCTTTGGTAGTAAATATGTCACGACCCATTTCTTCTATTTCTATGATTTGATAGTAAATATGTCAAGTTTTAATTTTATAGACATCAATGTTATATTTCTTATTTATATCTTGAATCATTTAGGATATTAATTTTGTTGGTTAAAAGAGGAAATTACATATAGTATCAAAGCCTCCTTCCAAAACCATAGACCATATTGGACTTTCCAAGATGGAATCAATGAAAATATCTCAATATGTATGTAATACCCCTAGGATGAATCCTAATTGTACATATAATGTAAATGAACATATAGTATAGTGAGCCATGATATTTTGGTCCATGGTGCATGTGACTTTATTAGGTCAGAGAGCCTATTTTTGTAATATGTAAACACTCATATTATTAATAAAGTATATCACTACTGCACACCAAACGACAAAAGAGTATGGGTGGTTAAACTCCATTAGGAAGGCAAAGGGGGCCTAAGAGTCTAGGAAAGGGGATAAGATGGGGGACTTAATCTCAATGGAATATTATATTAGTATTTCTTAAAGCTAAAGTAATGGATATAAATATATCATAAGTTCTAAAGTAGGGACAAGGGAGTCCCTTGGTTTCCAAGTGTCTTAAAATACACATGCATATATATATATATATATATATATATTTGGGTGGGTACATAATGCAAAAGGGGGAGGGGATTATGATTCTTCCTTCGTGGAGGTAACTATG
Organism: Picea glauca; assembly: GCA_000966675.3. Taxonomy (NCBI): domain Eukaryota; kingdom Viridiplantae; phylum Streptophyta; class Pinopsida; order Pinales; family Pinaceae; genus Picea; species Picea glauca. The sequence goes on along the minus strand of JZKD02S0092231.1, from coordinate 306,031 downwards.
AATCATATCTTACGATACTCGACCTATTATGTTAGCTCGAGAGATGGATTAAAGAAGTGGTTTGACAGGACTATCATATTGAAGAAGTGGGTTGTAATGCCCGTGGAATAGAATAAGTAGGTTGTTAGGCCCGTGAACATTCTCTCGAGTTTCCAAACTCCTAGGAATTGATTTCCAAAGGTGCCAAATTGCAGCTACATGGCTCTTTGACTTCCTATATGGCCTGTTGCTAAAGACTTGGAAGGGAAGTGTGGAATCAGAAGATTGTTGAGGGGAAAAGGGGCACACTTCCTGGGTGGGACAAGAATGTGGGGAATGAGAGAGTGTAGGTTGTTAGTTTTAGTAGGAATATATGTATGAGTTTATAAGTTGTTAAAGAGACCTTATCCTGGAATAGAAAACCGTTAGCTTGGTGGATTTTAGCCCCATCTCGGGGGTGACCAAGTGTCGAGAGTTATGAGCAGTTCGATCTTATGATCGGAGGAACGTGGAAGTTCTGCATGCAATTGTTTTTAAATTGTTGAGATAAGTGTCATTCATGTACTTATTTCAATTATTGTGTGTGTGTGTCTGTAATTATGAGTTATGTCCTCGAATTATTTGTTGTTAAATTCTATATATGAATTGTTACTGTTGCATGCATGTTGTTATTGATTCTTCTTAATTCTATTCACTTGGATAATTCATTATTTAATGCAATGGTAGATCAGAATTTGTAATTATGTGTGGCATGGTGAGCTTAGAGCTCAAAACATTACATGAAATTTTTGTTGAGTCCCTAACAATCGAAATGTTAAAAAAATTGGTATCATATATGATAAGGAGATAATTTGGCGTGGTGTGGCCCAACCTAGGTGGCTAGGCATGTTACAAAGTGGTATCAGAGCCCAGGTTTCAATACTGAGCCTACATGGTCCATTTTGCAAAACAAGGAGTAAAATTACAGAGTTGAAAGTGAATTTTTTTACAGAATGTGAGGAAGAGTTCATTTGCAATTTATTTGACAAAAAAATGTTTAGAGTGTTTTAGTGGTGAAATTGGGAGCATCCGAGTAAAATTGGGCCAAAGCCCAATTTCTGTTATTAAAAATTCTTGGAAATTTGGGAAATTTGGTCCAACGTTGAGTTTTTTTCTAGATTTTAAATCCCTGTCTAAGTAAATTTAGACCTAAAATTTGTTGAATTTTTATTCAACCTAAGGATATGGTAGACTAAATGAAATTGGGCAAAAGCCCCACTTCCCTATAGTTAAATAATGGAAAATTTGAAGTGAAAGAGTCGAATTTCAAAGAAGAATACAAACATATATGTACATAAATCGAATTGGTGGTATTAATCTTAGTCACAATGCTCTAATGACGTCCCAAGAAGGAATTCCATTCTTTGACCGAATTTGAGCATTTTTGGAATTTCTGAAAATAGGTGAAATTGGAATTTTTTCGTTATTTTTTCATACATTCACGTCAACATGATGTAGGGAGAGGCCATGTGTCAATTGGCATGATGGAAGGTGACTTTCACTACCATGGTGGAAAGTACATGGAGGTAGGGAGATGAAAATAATCTAATTGTTGGATTTATTATGAGTCTATGAGAGCATGAGACTGTGAGTCTGCAAAGGTAAAAATAAATAAGTGTTGGACTTATTATGATTCATTGAGACTGTGAGTCCTCAAGTCCACAAAGGTAAAAACGACTAAGTGTTGGACTTGTTATGAGTCTGTGATGCCATGATTCCACGATTCCATGAGTCTGCAAGTCTGAAAGTGGAAAAATGGCTAAGTATGGAGAACTCTTCGAAAGGACTTATGAAAGTGAAGAACTATGCTTCCAAGAGTTCGTAAGTCTGTGAGTCTACAAGTATGAAAGTGGAAAAATGAATAAGTATGGGGAAATCTTCAGATGAACTTATGAAAGGGGAGAACCATGCTTCCACCAGTCTGTGATTCCGCAAGTCTGAAAGTGGAAAAATGACTAAGTATGGGGAACTCTTTGGACCAACATATGAAAGGGGAGAACTATGCTTCCACGAGTATGTGAGTTCGTGACTCATCAAGTTCAAAAGTTGAAAAATGACTAAGTATGGGAACTCTTCGGATGGACTTATGAAAGGGGAGAACTATGCTTCCATGAGTCTGTGAGTCTGCAAGTCCGAAAATGGAAAAATGACAAAGTATGGGGAACTCTTTGGATGTACTTTTGAAAGGGGGGAGCTATTCTTCCACAATTCCATAAGTCCACGAGTCCATGAGTCTGAAAGTGGAAAAATGACTAAGTATGGAGAACTCTTCAGGAAAAATTATGAAAGGGGAGAACTATGATTCCACGAGTCCATGAATCCACAAGTTTGAAAGTGGAAAAATGGTTAAGTATGAGAACTATTAGGACAGACTTATGAATCAGAGAGTTATGCATCCGTGAGTCCACAAGTTCGAGAGTCTCCATAGATGAAAATATTTTACGTATGGAGAGTTTTTGGACAGACTTATGAAAGGAAAAAGTAGGCACTTGTGAGTGTGTAAGTCTGTGAGTCAGCAAGTTCGTGAGTTCGCGAGTCCACTTAAATGAAAAATAATCTAAGTGTTCAAGTTATGTTTATGTGAGTCCATGAGTCTGTGAGCCTGCATATATGAAAATAATCTAAGTATTGAGACTTTTTGATCCAATTCATGAAAGAAATAATTATGAGACATTATTGGAACATAATCATATGAAATTTTATGTAATTGTAAATTATTAATCCTAACAATTTTTTTTGGCTCCATATTTTGCATAGCTAACAAAAATTAGATCAGAAAATGATCAACAAAAGTTTTGAATCATGAATATGTGAGGGGATTTTACAACCATGAATAATAGGTCAGAGGAATGTATTCCCATATGGGTAATGAAGGTACAAATTCAAATGGACATGGAGAAGGTAAGGGAGATAGCATGAATTTGGTAGAGACTCTAAAAAGTCTACAAAAGGATGTTGAGACTTATAAGTTGATAATGAGAGGCTTATGAAATCCAAGGAGAAACAGGAAGACTTAAAATCAAGTTAATATAAAGATTGGATATAATAGAGAAAAATATGGGTAAAGAGACTGATTCAAAAAGATAAGGGAGTTACAAGTCTCATGATGAGAGGGGAGGAAAAGGAAGTCTTGGTATGAATAACCATCATTCTCCAAGGAATTCAAATAAGAGAGCACACAAAATTTCAAGTCCATCCCTTGTTAGAAAGCATAAGAAAAGGTCTCGGGTAGATGAGCTACAAGAGGGAATGAACAAAATCAAACCTCCTACAATTGACGATGAGCACAAGTAGGATGAGGATGCAGAGACATGGCTGCTAGGCATGAGGAATTATTTCCAATTGCATAACTACTCTTCAGATGTAGAAGGAGGAATTGTCATTTATCATCTCAAGGGAAAAACATAATTACGGTGGGATCAATTTGTGCAGGTACAACACATTGATGGGAAGAAGGTCAATTAGAGGGAATTCAAGAGGTATTTCCAAAAGAAATACTTGAATAAGAGATACTATGATAAGAAAATGAAAGAGTTATTTTAACTCAATATTGGGAATATGATCATAGATGAATATGAAAGGAGGTTTTTAGCCTTGTTGAATTACGTTTATTTCATCAAGGATGAGAAACTTAAGATTTAGAGGTATTTGAGTGGGCTTCCATAATTTATCAGCGATAAAATACAGTATGGTGATCCCAATATGCTAGAGGAAATTATAAGAACAGATAAATTCCTTTATGATTAGTTTAAAGGAAGAACATGTTACCAAAAAGCTTGGGAAGACAAAAAGAAAAGAAAGCTAGAACAAAGGAAGAAACAAACTAAGTCATCATTACTCAAAAATAATACTCGAGGACATATAGCTTCTAAAGAACCGAGAATGACCCAAACATTGGGGAAAATACTAAGGTAGCCACATGTCTAATGTTTGGGTTCTAAGGGAGATCATATGTATCGATATTTCCCTCATAGAGGTGAAAAAGTGAGGACTTATCACAATGTACAACAAGTTGATACAATGGGGGGCATGGGAAGAAATGTACCTATGATCTGCGCAGTCTTGGATAACAATCAATTTGATTTTGAGTCACATATGATTCAAGTAAAATGTAAGATTAAAAACCAGCCCATTTCTATCCTAAAGGATTCAGTATCTAGTCACAATTATCTAGATTCTAAGATAGTGGAAATATTTCATTTGCAAGAAGCAAGCTTGGACCATCTTGGTTGGTGGAGCTGACCACAAGAGTTAAAAGGAAAATTATTGATATGGTTAATGCATGCCCAATGGAAATGAATGGATTGAGAAGCAAGGATTATTTAAACATCATACCTATAGGTTCCTATGACCACCTATTTGGTATGGATTAGCTAGACCAACACCATGTTTTCCTAGACTGTTATATTAAATGTTTTACTTGCTTGAATGATGAAAGAAACTTAGGGATATTATAGGAAATTCCCGAGCAGTAACTATCAGATATTCTTCGTCCATGCAACTAAGTAAAAGTTATAGGAAAGGGTGTCAAATATTTGCAGCACATATGGAAGAGACACCTAAAGATAAGGTGTCAAATATTGAAGATTATGAAATCCTAAAATATTTTGAAGATGTATTCAAGAAAATACTAGGATTGAAACCTAAGAGAGATATTGACTTATCCATCAATTTGGTGTTGGGAGAAGCTCCACTATATAAGACTCCTTACAGTATGAGTACACTCGAGCTAAAGGAATTGCAAATGCAAGTCAAAGAACTTCTAAAAAATGGGTACATATGCCCAAGTGTCTCACATTGGTGTGCTCCAATATTATTTGTGAAGAAAAAGGATGGAACTTTGAGACTTTGCATAGAATTCAAGCAGTTGAAAAAGGTAACTCTAAAGAACAAGTATCATTTTCCTAGGATAGATGATCTCTTTGATCATGTCAAAGATGTTAAAATATTCTCCAAGATTGATCTTAGGTCACACTATCATGAGGTAAAAAATAGAGAAGAAGACATCAACAAGACTACCTTCAGAACAAGGTATGGCCATTATGAGTTCACAGTGGTGCCATTTGGGTTGTCAAATGCACCATCTTCCTTCATGTGTCTCATGAATGGTATATTCATGAATTACTTAGATAGTTTTGTCATTGTCTTATTGGATGATATTTTGATATATTCTGAGTCCAAACAGGAGCATGAGAAACACTTGAGAATGGTGTTAGACATATTGAAGGAGCATCAGTTGTATGCCAAATTGAGCAAGTGCTCATTATACCAGAAGAAAATTGATTATTGGGCCATATCATTTCATAGGAAGGGATAGCAGTAGATCCATAAAATATAAATGTCATTGAAGGATGGCCAACACCAAGGAATGTATCGAAAGTAAGATCATTCATGGGCCTTTTAGGTTACTATAGGAGATTCATTAAAGTATTTTCAAAGATTGCACACCCAATTACCTCTTTATAGAAGAAAGGTGTGAAGTTTGAGTGGACATGGGATTGTGAAAGGAGTTTCCAACACTTCAAGGAATTATTAACAAGTTCTCCAATACTAAGGATTGTTGATCCAAATGAAAATTTCATTGTATGTACTGATGCATGTAAATAAGGATTGGGGGAGTCCTTTGTCAAAATGGGTATGTGGTGTGCTATGAATGAAGAAAGTTGAAGGATCATGAAAAGCACTATGATACTAATGATTTGGAGTTGGAGGCCATAATGCATTCCTTGAAGATGTGGAGGCACTACTTCATGGAAAAAATATTTTAGTTAAGGATAGACCATAGTGTTATGAAATACTTGTTTGGACAACCAACTTTAAATGCCATGCAAAGAAGGTGGTTAGATTTCCTCAGTGAATATGATCTTGATATAAAACATCTCAACGGTAAAGAGAACGAGGTGGATAAGGCATTCAGTAGGAGGGTGCATGAGATGCATGCTACAACCATTAGCATGTACCAATCATATTTAAAATATAGAATTTTAGAAGCTACAAAGTCAAATTTGTAGTACATGGACATAATGACAAATGTAAAGCAAGGTACTTCGCACCAAAGAAGTGGAAAATACAAGTTGAAAAAGGGTGACATTCTCATGTATACATTAGAATTTATGTGTCAAATTCTCAAGAATTGAAAAACTCGATTCTAAAACAAATGCATAATGTGACTTATGTTGGACACCTATATACCGTAAAACTATTGCAGCTGTCAAAAACCAATTCTATTGGTCGAGGATGAAGAGATAAGTTTTTTTATTTTACTTCCAAGAGTTTGGAATGTCAAAAAGTCAAGGTTGAGCACAAACACCCAACTGATCTGCTACAACCATTACCCATTCCTCACTGGAAGTGGGAAGTTGTACCAATGGATATCATCACAAGATGCCAAGAACAACCAAACAACATGATTCCTTCATGGTGGTGGTGGATAAGCTTACTAAATATTCCCACTTTATTCGAGTGAAACTCACTCACTAGGCAATCAACATTGTTGATATTTAAATGAGGGAAATTGGTCTATTGCATGGTATAACCAAGACCATTGTGACTGACACAGACCTCGAATTTACCTCAAATTTTTGGAAAGGGTTATTCAAAAGATTTGGAACCAATGAGAACTTTAGCACAACCTATCTTCCAAATTCGGATGGAAAAACATAGAGAGTAAATCAAGTGATTGAAGATATGTTGAGGATGTATATGATGGATTAAACATCCAAATGGGAGGATTCCTTGCATTTGGTGGAATTTTCTTATAACAGTGGGTATCAATCATCCTTAAAGATGAGCCCATTTCAAGCCCTATATGGAAGAAAGTGAAACACACTCGTAAGTTGGGATAACCGAGCAAACAAAGAAGTGGTTGTTCCAGAACTACTCAGGGAAATGGAAAAGAAAATGATGAAAATAAAACACAATTTAAAGGCTTCCTAGGACAAGCAAAAAATCTATGTTGATAGAGACAAACCGAGAGAGAAATTAAAGTGGGTGACCATGTGTGCTTACAAGTAAAGGCCAAGAAGAGTTCCCTGAAATTGGGAAATTGTTCAATGATGGTAGATCGTTATTATGGGCCATTTTAAATCCTAGAAAGGATTGGGCCCATATTATCCATGCTTTCTTTACCTGCATCACTATGTATTCATAATGTATTCCATGTTTTATTTCTTAAAACATATGTACTTGATAATAATCATGTCATTGATTGGAATGTGATTGAGGTGGAGCATGAAGGCGAATTTCAAGTGCATCTCATATGCATATTGCATAGGAAAATTGAGTAGCAGAATGTCTTGAAGACTCAACTTGGGAGCATGAGAATGTTATGTGGGCATAGTACCCACATCATTTTGAAGACTTTTGAAGTTTTAATTGTACACACACACACACACACACACACATATATATACATTACACTTAAGATGCATAAATAAGGGGGGGGGGAATGTAATACCCTAGGTCGAACCCAAATTGTACATATAATGTAAATGAACATATAGGCTAGCAAGTGAGGTTATTTTGGGCTAAGGGGCATGTGCAGTTATTAGGTTAGAAAGGCTAGATGCTAAGGACTAGTGAATCTATTTTTGTAATATGTAAGCATTCATATTATTAATAAAGTATATCATTGTTGCATAGCGACCCACAAAAGAGTATGGGTGGGTAAACTCAACTAGGATGGGAAAGGGGGAATAAGAGTCTAGGAAAAGGGCTAAGATAGGTGGATTAATCCCAATGGAATATTATATTAGTATTCCTTAAAGCTAAAGTAATAGATATAAATATATCATAAGTTCTAAAGTAGGGACAAGGGAGTCCCTTGGTTGTCAAGTGTCTTAAAAGACACACACACACATATACTTGGGGACATAATGTGAAAGGTTAAGGTATTCGACTATAAGGGAAAATTGTATAGCTCCAGAGTTGGATTGAAGAACTTAGGCCCATCGGATTGAAGAATGTTCTTGGAGAGTTGGATTGAAGAAGGTTGTTATGAGGCCTGTGGGATTGAAGAAGAGGGTTGTGAGGCCCATGGAACAAAAGAAGTGACCATTCTCTCCAGTTCTTGGGAATTGATTTCCCAAGGTAATTCATGTCTAGCATGTTGTTGAAGCCTCAGAAGGGAAGTGGGGTAGGAGAAAGACTTGAGCAGAAAAGGGGCAGATTTCCTTGGTGGGACAGGCATGTGGGAAATGAGAGATGTTGTTATTAGCCTTGAATATAAGTTCTCTTTACCCTGGTGGATTTTAGCACCCCACCTGGCGGGTGACCCACTGCTAAGAGTTATGAGCAATGTAGTCGAAGGATGGGAAGAATCTGTAAGGTTTGCATGCAATTGGTGTTTAATTACAGAGATAAATGTCATTCATGTTCTTATTTCAGTAACTATGTGTGTGCAATTATGATCTCTATCATGATATTCTCTGTTGTTAAGTTTTATATATAAATCGTTATTGTTGCATGCATGTTGTTATTAATTCCGCTTAACTCTGTTAAGAATGTAATGGTATCAGAATTTGTAAGTCTATGTGGCGTGGCCAACTAGAGGCTGGAAATGTTACATGAAATTTTTGCTAAGTCCCTAGCAATGAGAATGTTAAGGAAATTGGTATCAAATCTGAGAAAGAGAGAGGAAGATAGATTGGGTATGCAAAAGAGATCTGGTATAGATCTATGTTAAAATTTCGAATCATGCTATTTCTATTTGCATTTTGATGGGTATTTTAATATTCACTAATATATAGTATAAGGAATGGGTACTCTATTTTCCTTCCCTATGTTATTTAACTTGTCTGTTGCATGTCTGAACCATCTGTTAGGTTTGGGAAACCATAGACATTCGAAGGCTTTTAATATTACAGATTTATATAAACTAGAACGCATAGACATTAGAAGGCTTTTACTATTACAGATTATATACACTATTACGCTTGAGAAGTCATTGACATCTGATCTGAAGGGTGCTCTAAAATCTAAGTGTTGGGTATCCTCTTAACCGATCTGTACATAGCACCAAATCTAGAGAGGGATATGGGTTTGAAGCTTTCCAATAAAAGGTTCGTCTTGTCGTTTTTCTCTTCACTTCTTGTTTTAATTTCATCCAAAATCTACCATACTAGACCGATTCTCCATGTATAACTGTTTTAATGTGATGCTGGATGGTTAAATGATTATCATCAAATTAGAAACATTAATAACCCTGCAAGAGAGAGGCACTATTAGAACACTTAAGACCAAGCTTGTTAAGATGGTGACATGCGTTACAACCATACATTTTCGGGTTGATGAAATGCCACTTTTAGAAAACAGATTTCTGGATTCTGTAGGCATACCAGATCTAGGGCTTTATTCATTTGTTGAGGCAATCATTGCTCCTTCCTTTACCTCGACCTGTTAATTGAGTTTCCTACCTACCTCAACCTTATCCTGCGACCTAGCTATTGTTGACATCGTTGCTCATTATCTATTGTTTTGGAAAACTGATTTGGGTTAAGGTTATGGCTTTAACAACAAACATTTCTGTATGCAAACTTTGCTTTGTGGCAAGTGAATACCTAGTTGATAACATAATACATTCTGATCATATATTTGAAAAACGTGCAAAAACGCCCCACAAAACCCTCCGAAGATTCCTTATTTTCCTGGATCGTTTTCTTTCACCAATCCACTATCAAATTTCAGTTATACAAAGGCTTCTGATGCTGATTTGGCTTGTTGTATAAGGCCAAGTTTCATATTCCTCTTGCTGGACAGTAAACCTAACTTAAACTTTACCTCAAGTCTCTCAAACGGCCTTTTCAAATCTGTGAATCGTTGCATATTCATTTGTAGACAATAAGGGGGTCAAATTCTGAGTGTTATGGCTGTAAAGGTTCGTGAAGTTCATGCTCGTGTGTGCTGTCCCGATCTTATTCAAGTGTTTAACCAACTGCAAGATTAGTGCATTTTTTCTTCGGAGTGGGTTAACTTGGGAGCAATTTTCTATTAGATTTTTTTTAGGCAGGTTTATTTAAGATGCAGTTTTGAATTTTGGGTCTATCTAGAAATCTGATTGATTTTTTGAACATCTGAGTTGGTTTAAAATGGAACAAAACTCTTGGAATAAGGTTTTGAAATATATGAAACTTTCTTCCAAATCAAACTCAGACTATCCCTGAAAATCTGGCCGAATTCAAACCCATTATTTTACCTGAAAAAAAAGAAGATTGCTTCCTAATTAGATTACTCCTTTTAATTCATATCTTTTCTAATTATGAAAAGTTGATCACCATCAATTCAAGTGTTTGACCAACTGCAATATCAGTACATTTTCTTCATATCTTCGCTGATTACGAGGGCTGATCAACATCACTTTTAGGGTTTAGTGTCCCGTTATATTATTTTCAAGGATAATTGGATGACTGGAAACATGCTTCGGTGATTAAATTGCTTACAAAATTGGTAAAAGAGTTGCTTTATAAGGCTTATACTTTAAATTTCGTATTTTCTCTTCTGTTAGGGTACGGGGTTTTATGCCGTTCTTATCATTTTTAAAAAAAAAACTTAACATCCTATATTAAGTTTTATGGTTTGATTCTATCAAACTCCTGGCTTTCACATCTTTTCACAATTATCATTATAACCACATAACCTGTAGCTAATTAGAGGGGCCTTGGTTGTGGCTTGGAAGGTTTCTGGGCATGCATTAGTGGAAGGTTGTTGAACTGACACCTGGTAAGGAATATGGATGGTATCCTTTAAAATAATGTAAATAAAAAAAACTTAAATACAGTAAAAGAAATCAAAGCATAGTAAAAGAAGGGTTAAGTTTTCATAAACTAATTATGTCCAGTACACTTATTGACAATGGGCACAATTAATGATCTTTTAACTTTATTTAACTTTAAATCCTAATCTGATGGCTATAGCTATATATTGAAGATGCTGGCATATGTAATTGTCAGGTTCCATTTATCAACCTAATGCAGTCAAACGTTTCATATTGGAGGCAAGCCGGCTACCTTTCGACGTTTTCAGCAGTGAGTTAACAGCTGTGCTAGTTTATTAATCATTTAAAAGTGGTAATTATATATCCTTACATTAATTTTATAATGTGATTAGGTAAATGTAAAAAAGAAAAAAGTAATCAACAATAAATTTGACTCATTGATTTCTGAAAAAGACTAAGAATATATCAGCATTTTCAATCCACAGCGATCAGATTAGAATTTAAAATTAAAAGTTCATTAATTGTATCCATTGTCAATAAGTTACTCCTATCCAAATAATAAAAATAAACTTATCCTTAAAACCGACAAACATTATAAAGAACGGTCTTCCACGCTGAAATTGTCGGCGACATGCACGCAGCCTTATACCTTTTCAAGCTCACTCCATTCGGACGGGGTACTCTGTGGTAAGAACGGAACGTTGGTGGATGGCTTGACAATCCATTAGCTAATTAATTAGGGTTTAATATTTGCTATATTGATTTCGAGAGTAAATGCCAAACGGATTGATCATCATCTTTGCCTGGTTTTATTTAATTGGAAAGATTAAATAATTTGCCTTTCCAGCCATTTTCCAAATGAAATGCCCACCTGTGTGAGACTTTCCAACCTGGAGAGCAACATTGTTGAGACCTTATCGTACTAGGGTTAGAAATATAACCGTCCAATAGCTGTAGCAGTAATCTAGCATAAGTTAGACAAAAGCTTAAACCTACTATGAATATAAAAGAAGAAAGTTTAGTAAATAAGATCTAAATATTCAAATCAACAGATTTATTATTTGTTGAACTTGATTCAAGCATTGAAGAACAGGGATATTTTTTTTCCTTCGGCTTTCTCTAATGATCGCCATAAAACGAACTCCCTAACCAACCAAGCAATATGTTGAAGGCCTGCAATCTGATACTTATCTAAGTTGTGTTATGAAATAATGTCAAGCTGGTTCATATTTGTTATAAGAAGTCAAAGTTATCTTGTGCGTCCTCCACCTATACAAGAAATTTCACCTACACAGTTTCATGAAGAACAAACGGTCGATCTGGTCTGGATGTTGGAATATAAATCATACCTATTTATTTTGGAATGACTAGTATCTTTTATCCTCTCTAACTTGCATTATTGGATTTGAATCCCCGCGATTTTCATTTCTGCCTAGGGTTTCAAGCCAGGACCTATAAGCATGCAAGGGTTGAAAAACAATAAATGCTAGTTGTAGATAAGCAGTTCCGGGCCACACATGCTTTATCTCATTGTTGCCAACTCAGAACCAAAGTTCACTAGATATAACGAAAAGAGCATTTACCCACCCACATGAGCATCACATATTTTAATCTCCTCCACAACTCACCCAATTCTCTTTTGTCGTTCAAATTATTTCATAGCCTATCATTACCATCCTTTGTCATAGGATGAGTAAGATCGAGTGACTCTTTTCTCCTAGGAACAAATCGCTTCCCTCTCTTGAATGGATGGAGGCATAACCCTAAATTTTCACTTCCAATTAATTTTATTGGGCTTGTTACTTTGTTTTATTAACTGGCTTTTATTGTATTTTATTTAGTTGTGTATTATTAGTATTTAGTATAATTGGTTTAGATAAAAAAAAAATTATCAAAATTAACTGTATAGTTAAAAATGCATGTAAGATTAAAAACAAAAATAGTTTCACAACTACTATCTTTACTAAAATATATATTTGCATATAAATTCATTAGTGAGAATACATGGAAGGCAAGTTGTCTAAAGAGAAGTGGTTGCATGTGTGATTTTATATATATATTTTTTAATGTTGATGATATTTAGAGTATATTATGCTTAGAATTTATTAGTAATAAAAGTTTTATGTTTTATTTTCATGATAACATATTGTTTTTCCTATTTAAATTATATATATAGTTATCATTAAGAAAATGGAGATTTGATATTCTGTTAATAAAAAATATAATAAGAGCATTAATAAAATATGAAATTATACATTTATTTGTGTATTATATTGTAAAGTGTTAATGATTTTTTTTATATAGTTTGTGGGGGAATTCATATTCTTGATATAGATTAGTGACATTTAACTATGAAATTTATGATTAACAACATATAAAAACCAATAAATTCAAGGAAAGGTATTGTACATGTGCACGGTTAAAGAGAAATAATCTATTGAGACATTCCATTTTAGTAGTATGCCAAAAATCCTTTTGAAATTTCATTGAGACAAAGGGAACCTTCAAATTCAATACATGTGTGCAGAGGAAAAGGTAGCTACATTATCTAGTTTAGCACGGAAAGTGAAAACGAGAAAAGATAGAAATACCATTTGAGTTTTCCATGCTAGCATAGTGTTTCCATGGTGGATGTATGTTTTTTTTACAGTGATTATGACATTGATTGGAGAATTTAATGAAGTGAATTAGAATTCTAAACATGCAAATGTGCAAGGAAGTGCGCTTAGATTGCTTTTGGAAAACATGTGCTTAGATTGATTTTGGAAAACATGTACAAAGTATCAGAATGTTGCAGTGCTAATCATAGTCATGGCTATGAATAACCCCCCAAAAAAACACTATATGTCCACCTTTTTTTACAATATAAACAAATAGGTTGGAAAATGTTGTTCACAAAATTACAAAGTTACTATGGCCATGTGAACACAAAACTGAGATCTTGTTTCAATCATTTAGTCCCTTGGACAAATGCAGAGCTTGAAAACATTGATGAGCCTTATTGCATACAATAGTTTTTTTTTCTTAAAACTATTGTCTTTAGGCCATGTAGCCTTGGACTTTGCTTATTTTTATTTATAATTCATGAATTTGTCTACTCATTGCATTTACCCCATTGAGAACGCTAGTATGGAAATATGATTTTGGTTTTAGGGTTTGGTGCAAGAATTGTGTTAAACGATACATTTTTTGAGGCCCTTATGGATTGTCAACTCACACCAACTTTAAAGGTTGAATCACCCCTAATAATTTTATCAAGATTTAGGATTGTCTCTATGTATTGTCAACTCACACCAACTTTAAAGATTGAATCACACCTAATAACTTTATCAAAATTTAGGATTGTGTTATTATGATGCATATCCATAATCACCAATAATTCCATTGATATTATATGTTGCTAGTATTTTTATTGAATGGTTTTCATAGTGCCACTTAGGATAACAAACCCTAGATGAATATATGAGTGAGATATTTGTCATCATGATTAGCACACATATCTTTATGCATAATATTGTAATGATGTAAGTTGAGAAGACACAAAGTTGAACATGGATGGTCTCGAAGTTCTATTAGTTGAAGGTATTTCTAGATAATATATAGAATTGAGTAGATTATAACAAGAGACAAATGATCTTTCAGATTGGAGTATGTTTTTATATGCTCAAGATTTATCGATATATTATCCATATGAATGAGTTATTGTTTCTTTTTAGGATTTCTTCTTTCTCTAGTTTCTTGTAATAATCTTAATTCATTTCTTACAATGACTCTCAAGAAACAATCTTAATCCATTTCCTACAATGAATATATATAAGTATGGTTATATTTTAAGTTTATGTTATGATAATTATACTTATATGTTGAGAGTTGAGAATGTTAAATGTAGATATTATGTAAATATTTTAATCTTGGCTTTGTTGAGCATGCTTAAATGCTTGAATCCAACTATATATCCCATATTTTTATCTCCACTAGAATGCTACGCTATCTTCATTTTGTTTACGGAATTATATATGGAATTTACTCACACATTTTGAAGAGAGTGAGTTATGGTATTTGTTAAGGATATTAAGTAGTCCCTAAATATGCAATATTTTGCATGGAAGGACATTTGGGAGAATATATATGAAAGTATTGTTATTGTTTCATTTGGTGATGGATTGATTATAAGTTAGTATTATTATTGTTCCATTTGGTGATGGAATGATTATAAGTGGGGAATGTGAGTAAGTCATTCATCACTTATGGATTTGGTTCATTGTCATCTAGAATGTGTGTTATCTCCTACACTATTTGAGGTGACAATTTTTGTCCCTCTGTCTCATAGCAAGCTTTGGAAGGTTGGTGTCTGTAGTTGATGCATAAAACTAAATAAAACAGATTCTACAAATCTAGTGCATATGGGTAGGCATTCCTAGAAGACAATTATAATTGTGTTTTGTAACTTCTAGTCTCTATGTTTTCCTTTTATGTTTGCATGCTAAAAGATACTCGAGAATGAGGAAAATTTGTTGGTTTGTGTACCTTTTTGTTACTTCTAAATTGCATGAACTATACCTTGTTGGAGTATAATTAAGCATTTTTATGGTGTGGAAATTGTAAGTGAATTGTTGAGAGTTTTGGGTAGGTGACGTAGTCAAAATTGCTAATGAAATAAATTTTCATGGCATGTTCAAGGAAATGTGAAATAGAATAAATGGGGAACCTGACATATCATAGGGTAACCATACACAATCCATAATATTTCAAACTTCTTGTTGAAAGAAGAGGAAATGATAATCATGAAAGAATTGGTATCAGACACTCATAATACAAATGAACCTTATTGAGTTAGTTTGGGATGACTTGCTTAACTAAGTAGCATGTGTTATATGAATGTTTGATGATGAAATTATGCTTTAGATCCAAAGCTAGTAATTATGCAAGATAGTAAATTGGATAAAATATTGATAAGTAAACTGGAAATTCATGGAAGATTAGTATAGTTGCATTTTGTAACTTCTACTCTCTATGTTTTCTTTCTATGTTTGCATACTAAAAGATACTACAGAATGAAGACAATTTCTTAGGTTGTGCTCCTTGTTTTTACTTCTAAATTGCATGAACTATACCTTGTTGGAGTATATTTACACATTTTGATGGTGTAGAAATTGTAAGTGAGATATTGAGATTTTTGGGTAGGAGATGCAACAAAAATGGATTATGAATTAAGTTATCATGACATGCTCAAGGAAATATGAAATAGATTAAATGGGGAACCTGGAATATGATAGGTTGACCATACAGATTCCATAATATTTCAACCTTCTTGTTGAAAAAAGAGTAAATGATAATCATGAAACATTTGGTATCAAAAGTTATTGTACTAATTATCCTTATTAAGTTGAATTGGGATGACAAATTTAACTAAGTAGATCCATGTGCTTTATGGATGTTTGATGATGAAATTGTTCTTTATATCCAAAGCTAGTAGCTATGCACACTAGTAAATTGGATTTTGTTGATGAATCACAATAATTAATTACCCTACATGTGATGTGTTGAAAGGATTATATTTAAATATGTTATGATATGCTAACAACAATTGTTGATGAATCATGATAAGGGGACTCTATATATTTTATTTGCATTGATATGGGTTGAGATGATTAGCTTTTTCATGATGTTATCTTATGATAACATGCCATTCCATATATCGTGTTGATACATTGTTGAGGATATATTTGTTATCATAATATCTCCTGATGTGATCTCTTATAATAATATGATTTATGATTACATGTTGGAGCATGTGGTGATGAAAATAATGTGTACATTATGATCTTGATGCATTAACTATATGTCTTGAGGTGGTGATTGTCATGTTATAGGACAAATTTATTTGATGGTCTAGTGGGAGCCCATAACTACAAAGGAGACTATTACGAATGAAATTTAATGGGATGGGGAAAAATCAATTAACTTCTTATGCTAGGAATCCTTATTCCTTGTATTTATGATACTTAAGTCCTGAAGAATTGTTAGAGTGTTTCTCGCTAATGGTGTTGTGAAATTGGACTTCGATGTGTGAGGCTATACCTCATAATTGTGGAGGGAGTTAGGTCATAGGTTTTAAGCCTAGTTCTCAAAGTCTAGAAGGGTATCTAGAGAATACTTGCGCTTCTCTGGTGTTGTTACAAGTACATCCAATGTCTATTGCAGTCACTTAGGTGTCTCTATGCTAGTACATGAAAGGGTATTGTGGAAGATAAAGAAGCTAAAATAGGGTGTTGTGGAGGATATGGTGAGAAAAAATCCATAAGTAACAAAATTGAAGTAACTTCTCATTGAAGTTCCTTGAAGTAAGGGACTATGTCATTCCCCACATTATTAGTATATTATTATTAAATAATAATAACAATAACAAAGTACAATCATTACACAAAAATGGGTCATCCCAACATTATTATTAAATAGTTATAATAATTATCCTAAGGGGATCATCCCCATATTTTTATTATTAAAATATACTTATGGGATCATCCCCATAAGTATATAATATTAATAAAGTGTAATAAATTATTATAAATAAATAATCATGATAATGGAAAAATGGAAAAACCCTAAACACACACACACACACATATAATGTAATATGGTCCTATCGGTCGAGTATGAGCATTATATATAAGGAGGGAGAGGAAAAAGTAAGAGATGGGATTGCTTGGAAATCTCTTTTGGGTGAGTTGGTAGTAACTCTGTCAAATTTTCATTTTATGGACAACAATGTTATTTGTCTAATTTGTATCTTGAATCATTTAGGAGAATATTTTTGTTGATTAAAGGGCACATTAGATATATTCAAAATTATCTCACATTTTACTCTTTATGCTCGTAAAACCATGAAAATGGAGCAATAGAATACACTTTTACCTCTTTTTTTGCACTTGTAAAACCATAGGAAATACACTATTGAATATACTTTTATCTCTCATTCAGGCTCCTAAAAAAAGGGAGGCACAAAAACAAAAAAATTGAGGGGATGGGGGTAATATTGATCTACATTCATTTAAGTGGTATCTTTCAGTGGTTATCTGCCTTGAAAATAGAAAATGTTTCTGTAATTGTCTTACAATTGGGTTATATATTTCCTAGGAACCATAGAATCATTATGACTTATATAGTCCTCCCACTAGTTACTCTTATATTCACTATGGATATTACTTCAATGCCTCATGAATTATTGCACTATATCATTTTTTTTCATGAGATGATGTTGTTAATTCATTAGTATTTATATGTTCAACGAAGGTGAATCCTAAGTCAACCATTCTACAATCTTGTTGACATTTGTGAGTTGTACCTCGTTATTCTATATATTCACATAATCTCTCTATGATTGTTTTGTGTTTATTGACAGGGTATACATTAAGGCCCTCCTTCAATGGATCTCTTCCTATTGTCACCAATACAATATCTATTAAAGGGATCTAGAAACCAACTAGTACCTTGGAACTTATAGTCATTAGTGTAAATATTCATCATGATCAACAATGGGTTTGTTAGGATATTTAGAAACTTAGGAGTCAGTTAAGATCAACTTGGTATAATGCTTCATTAGGTTAAAGTCTGTTTCTTATTTTGTTTCTTAGTGTGTTTCTTTAGTATGCATTAGTATGCATTTGTAGTTAGGAAATCTGAGGGTGATGATATGCTCTCGACATGGAGTTATCTGATGGCTCATATTCTCCTCGATCTTAAAGGAAACATTGATATGTGGCTTAACACTTGATTGGTCCATGATATTTATTTAAATAGCATGGAGGTTCATCTGTTGATGATTGATTGTGAGAAACTCTCTTGTAAATATCTCTGTAATAATTTCTTTTGCACTAATAAATTTCTCCAAACGGCCACATTGACCGGGGCTCTTGATGTTTCCCCCTAGGGGTTTTATGACATCAAAAACTCAGTGTGTTGATCTTTGCTCTACTTGCATGAGAAGTTATTGAATATATTTGTCCTTTGTTGGAATACCCATGTTGTCGAATAAGTTTTACCACATTTACTATGGATCGATCGATTCTATGAGTGGTCAACATCATATACTCTATTCACACTCACTACATTGTACTAGGTACCTTGTGGTCATTTTTTATTACTAGTGGATCCCCTTTCATATGTTAATGGTTTCCCTCAATGACTGGTAGTTAGACGATTTCTACAATGCTCGACATTGTCTTATCCATTGACATGGTGTAGAATTGAATACCATCAACGTCATTGGATTGAAGGCATTGGGACTAAGAGGTATCAATCCTTCATGCTACCTCTCTCAAGTTTTACTAGAGTATATCACTATTGTAGGAGTACTTTGAAGACCACATTTTCACTCATTGGTTATATATTTCTTCCTAATTATACTATGACATAGATATACATTGTATTTTCTCATCACTATGATCTCTTTTGCAACATGGATCCATTGTGTACATTTTCATGGATATGGTCTTGTATATCATTTCATAGATCTAAAATGTAATGTGTTGGAAACCATTTTTTTCCTAGATCTAAGCATGGGTATGCTTACCTTGGAAATGATCTATATATATGTTTGGTTGATTGATGTTATCAAGTAGTTATTGGTTCCTTGATCTATCAACTCCTTCATTATGCCACTCTTCACCATGAATTTTCATAATGTATTTTGATCATAAGTTCCTCTTCTGACCTCATACATTAGGAGGCATCTTCCATACTTTTATTTACCACCAAAATACTTACAATGATTTTATTATATGTTATGAGGATGAAATTACATAATTTAGTAAAAATCTCATTATTATTTCATAAGGAAATAAATATTTTATCACAATTTCATAATTATGAGATC
>JZKD02S0092231.1:274103-286377 GCA_000966675.3 Picea glauca | reverse complement strand
AAAATGCATTATGTTTTATCCACATTTTATCTTTTATCTCTATCATATCAATGAAAGAGATCACTTATCTATAGGAGAGATTCCTCTACAACACTAGGGTGCAAGACTGCAATAAGAAGAATGCAAGGATGAAAATCTAGGTGAGTTGATGTAGGTTTCTTTATCCAAAACCAAGAAGAAAATTTATAGAAATCAAAGTTTCATCTACCTAAGATATGCTAAGAAAATAGATAAAATCATATAATATGCTATTTTATTACAAACATTGTAAGAAATAATGAAAAATTGCAACAACCCCATCATTACGACTACAAGGGAAGAATTTTCTTTTTTTGTTTTTTGGCAGGAAGATAACCACGACAATAGTTAACCAACACAACAAGATGATGAATCACCACACAAGAAATTCAAGCAAATGACTCCACACCCTAGCACAACGAGAAACTCAACGAAACATGCGTAAACCAAAAGAAGGATCGAGTACCCGCCCAACACACAACACGAAAATGTCTACAAGCTAGGGACAACCTCCACAATTCTGACACAATGGCTTCGACATCTAGTCACTGGACCTCTATTGCGCGCCACCAATGCATGAAGGCGTTACAACCCATGCACCAACAACAAACTTACAACTATCAACAACACCCACAACAGGAAGCACAAACTCTGGCCAAGATATCATTCGCCTCTATCTAATAGGGCATGCCATGATCCCTTCATCGGGAATCATGACGTCCCCAGGATATAGGCATGACAATAAACCTAGTGTAGAAAACCTATCTGGGCCATCGGCTCAAGAAAAATCCAACTCTCTAGGAGCCGAAATAACTGACAAGCAGACTACATCCCGCCTCCAAGAAATAGGTCGACAAGATGCAAGATGTCTATCATCCCTTAACTAAGTTGTGCACTAGCCGACAGGTTCTTTTTTTCTTAAGAGACATCCTTTTCTCAATGGGGTCTCTCGCACAGTAAAACAAAGATAATTGAGTAATAATTATAAACTTCATGTGCAGGGGTTTTCTATTTTAATATCTATATAGTGAAAGAAAAAATCGAGCATTTATTAATGATTTATATAAATATAGAGAAAAGATTAAAAATGGAGAGTAGAGAGTTAGGAAACTAGCAATGGGTCAAGGGAAACTTGAATCTCACCAACTTTAAGTAATGGAATAACTCAAGGTCAAGCCCACAACATGTTTATAAACTTGTGTGCAGACTTATCTACATCTCTCCAATGAAATAACCATAAAGTTAAACTTTTAAAAGTGAAGAGAAGGGACTGCGAAAATAAATTATCACATTACACCTTTTAAAAGAAGATCCCAATAAGGGGTTACATTAGCAAGTAAGGAAACTACACGCAATTAATTTTTTTATAAAAGAATAAGTACAGGACTGATAAAACTTTGATTTACTTACATAATTGTTATAATTACTAAATTAAGAAGTTCATATAATTAAACTTGGTAGAATTTAAAACTTGGAAAGAAATAAAACATTGATGAGAGTAAACTTTGACATAACTACAGAAATGATATCAATTCTGTAAGTTTTTCTCCTACAAAACTACAAAAATGATATCAATTCTGAGAGTAAACTTTGACATAACTACAGAAACTACAGAAAAATGTAGTAATAAGAGTAACAACATTCAACCAATACACAGTAACAGTGCCACCATTGCACATTAAAAGAAACTACAAATCATTGTCAAATGCGGAGCAATGAAAGAATAAAATGTAGTCCAGTGTGGCCCAAGGCAGAGTAAAAAGTCGTCATCAAGAAATAAATCATAGAGGGAAATCACAACAAGGCACAAGACAATCACTCGACCAGGAACAACAACCAGGGGTAGACAGCTAGGAAAAAACATCATTCTCTCATCATCCATGCACAGAAAAGAAGGGCATTAGGATCTATAGATCTATTAACAACAAAGTGATGACCATCGATCCGACTCCTGGCCGAATAATCATGTGTGGACTGATGATCTAGTTATGAGGACAAATATTAATCACAATCTCTTCATAATAATCATTAAAACAGACAAAACAATCATAACAATCAGGGATCGATTTCCAACAGAATCAATTCAAGTAGCGAACGTAAAGCTATGGTGAATTTAAGTTCTCGGTTAAATTTTTTAAGTAAAACACTTTATTTACACAATTAAAAGTACATAAATGAAAGCGCAAGTTCAATATTAATCTACCATTCAAAATAAATGCATGTGTACCATATCCCAAGGTGACTTCTCTGATTCGTTGTCCCGCGCACTCCGTCCAGCTCCCGCTTTCCGACCTATGTGACTTCACCGGTACCTTCCATCCAACACTAGGGGTAATCTTCTTCCCCCTTAGGCCCCGAAGCCACAAAGGGGCCATGCACACTAAACCAGAGAAAAATTGGCTCCCATCTCACCTCGCAAGGCCGATCTACCACTCCTCACCAAGTTGGGTATCCCAACTCCCACAAGATAAGTCAGTCAAGTCAAAAATTCTGCAGCATAACATTATGCATGAAGAAGAGATCTATACTCCTCCTCCTCCTCATCCCTCCTTTATATAGAGTTTCTAAGTGATTTCTTTCTCAAATCCCATTTAATTTAATTTCCAATAATTTAATTCAAAAAAATCCTCCCCCATACACATGTCACCCATCCCCTTAGTTGCACCAAAATTTAATTTTCATTAATTAATTATTTACTCCTATTTCCCTCACCCACCTAAAAGCATTCCTAGAATCGCTCCTAGATGTCCCCATATTCCCTTACACATTTTAATGACTTACGCCCTTACTAAATTCCTAGTTGAGTTCAATTTAGAAAGTTCTTAAAGGAAAGATTCCTTACTAAGTTAGTCATTCTGTTTTTTCCTTATGTTTCTCTTTTCTTTATGTTTCCCCCTGTTCCCCTTAGTTTCCTAATTCTTTTTAAGTTTCCCTCTTTTCCCTTTTTATCTAAAACTCAAATTAGCAAGTGTATAAAATTACCTTTTACCCCTCTTTTCTTTTAATTAATAATTTTTAATTAGCATATGTAGAATAAGAATCAATTCCCTTTTAAAATTTTAATCCCTCGATATAATTTGATTTTAATAAATTAATTGAATTTCTTACCCCCTTCTCGTCACATGTTTCATGATTATTATTATTATTATTATTATTATTATTTACCACAAGTATCACTTAGGCCTAGATTTTATTTTCCTAGGCTAGGTGACATTTTTATCATGGAATTTTTTTTTTGATCTTTCTCATCACATCATTCATTCTAAGTCCATCTAGGTTTTTTCACTTATTAGTTAACAACATGACATTCCCTTCAGGATGCACTAGGTGCTCCAAGGGTGCCACTCACCTCTTTCTATTTTCTTGCGCAATGTGCCCTTCAAGACGCACTATGTTCTACAAGGGTGCCACTCACCTCTTGAATTACTTGATAGACATAAAAAAAAACCTAGAGTCAATACTCTGTCAGGTGATCTTATGGGAGACTAGGGGCATCTAAGGAGAGAATCCCCTGCCTTATTGTGCTCCCCTTAGAATCATCATGAGAGACTATCGCATTATGCCCTCACGACATTGTGGGTATTCTCGAACTAGGTAATCATTAACCTACAGTTCTAGCCACGGCGGGAGTGCTAGTAGGTTGTGGCAGGGTTGTTTTCCACAGCTCTCCCTCAATGTATCTGGTTGTTGTGCATGATCCCTCTACTCCACATGTGAGTCTGGTCGATAAGATATCGTCAACCTACATCGTCAACGAAACATGTCAGAAATAAAACAAATCATCATAACATCTAATCATATGTGCATTTTTCATATCAACAAAAATCAAAACCCAATAGTCCACTCCCTGACTCAATCCGGAGTCCAAGGGGTTTCATCGATGCCTCTACATCCTTGAGGTCTAAAGTCCTTCACACTCAGGAGAACCTATTCAATAGCACCTGTCTATGTAAATACACAAAATATCATATAATCACATCCATAATGTCTCATAATCATAATCAATGGTCAATAGCATATAATCTGGATCACTTGCAAGCAAGTGTCCTCAAAGAATAACTTCACTCAGTGCACGCAAGAGCGGGATGTTACATACACCCCCTCTTGGTCTAAACTTCATCCTAAATTTTAACAGTATATAAGTGTTGAAATAATGTGTATCACAGTATCATAAGTCTATCTATCAAACAAAAAAGGAAACTACTAGCGCATATCATATGTGCCCTCCTAGGTCGACGAGTGTAGACTATAGTTGTCCCACTAGACCTTGACCTGATCTATTGTTCGACACTATAGTTATCGAATGCAATGATCTAGGATGTGGATTGGCTCAGTTGTGAGAACCCCCTCATCCCATAACTTCAAGGAATTCATGTCAATAACATGTGTAGGGTCACTAATATAATATCTCAAAATAGATACGTGAAAAACATCGTGCATACACCTCAAAGAATCAGGCAAGGATAGTCAATAGGCCATGGGCCCCTTCCTCTCCACAATCTCGAAAGGTCCCATGAACCTAGGAGATATTTTAGCTCCCTTTCGAAACTTTATTGAGCTCTTATGCGATTTTACCCGCAAGAAGACTCGATCACCAACTTCGTAACTACAATTGAAACGGTGTGTATCAACATAACTCTTTTGTCAATCCTACGCTTCTTTGATCCTTTGTCTTATTGTTTTCATTTGATATTCCATTTCTTGGATCACTTTTGGTCCCACCAGGACCCTATCCTCAAGCCAATCCAAACTCAAAGGCATCCGACATGACCACCCATAAAGAAACTCGAAAGGTGCCATCTTGATGGTGCTTTGGTAATTGTTGTTATATGTGAATTCTACCAGTGGAAAGAATTCTTCCCAATGCTTTTGTTGGTCCATAACGTACATGCACAACATGTATTCCAATATTTGGTTTAATCATTTGGTCTACCCATCTGTCTTTGGGTGATATGCAGTACTAAAGTTAAGTTGGGTTCCCAAGACCTCTTGGAAACTAGTCCAAAATCTTCCAGTAAACATCGATCCTCGATCAGATATAATCCTCTTAGGCACGCCATATAGTCTCACAATATCACTGATGAAAACTATAGCTATGTCAGGTGCCTCATATGTCATATGCACGGGAATAAAATGAGCACTCTTCATCAGAGTGTCGACTACCACAAAAATCGAGTCGTGTCTCCTTGCCGTTAGTGGAAATCCAACAATGAAATCCATTGAAACGACCTCCCATTTCAATTCTGGAATAGCGTGAGTCTGTAGTAATGATGTTGGATGTCTATGTTCAGCCGTCACCTTCTAACACTCTAGACATTTTTCCACGTAGTTGACTATGTCTCCCTTCATTCCTTTCCAGAATAATAAGGGTTTAAGGTCTTCCCTAATCTTTATGACTCTTGGGTGAGCCATGTACACTTCTCTGTGAGCCTCGTTTAGGATCAAAGTCCTCAACTTGTTGTTCAGTGGTACGTAAATCCATTTTTTAAACATCATTAATCCATCTTCGTAAAATGTAAATCCTTCGAATCTTGGTACCATCATTATTTTTTTCCAATAAAATCCTTGACCTCATTGTACCAGTCATCGTCACACTGTAAAGTTAGAATATTTTCACGTAGATTCGTCTGAAGAGGCAACACTAAAAAGATGCATGGTCTTTGACTCAAGGAATATGCCACTCGGTTCACTGTTCCATTTATGTAATCAATCTTGAAAGCATACTCACTAAGAAATTCCGACCAACGCCATTGTCGCGCGTTCAGGTTGCTTTGCGTAAAGATGTGTTGTAGTCCACAGTGTTCCATTTTTAGTTCAATTTTTTTTCCAACAAGGTAGTGTCTCCAAACATTCAAGGCATATACGATGGCTAACAACTCCAAATTGTGTGTCCCATAGTTCTCCTCATGCCTCCTCAGTTTCCTCGAGATGTGAGTGATCACTTGACCATCTTGCATCAAGACTCCGCCTAAGCCTTCCTTGGATGAGTTAGTGCATACCAAGAATTCTATGTCCATGTCAAGGACCTTTAGTATCGGTGTTGTTGTCAATAGCTCTTTGAGCCTCCGAAATGCTTCCATGCATTTCTTGGTCCAAACAATTTTCTTGTTCTTCTTCTGCAATTCCGTGATCGGATTTGATATATTCGAAAATCCCTCGACAAATCGTTGATAGTATCCTACTAAACCCATGAATCTACGCACTTCTGGGACATTCGGTGGTGTAGGCCATTCCATAATAGCCTCGACATTTGTTGGATCCACGGAAATACCTTCGTCGAAGATGACATGCCCTAAGTAGTGAATCTTTGATTGATAAAACGATCATTTGGACAATTTCCCATACAATTTTTTCTCTTGCAGACACTGTAGTATCAAGCGCAAGTGCTCGTCATGCTCTTGTGTCATCCAAGAGTAAATCAAAATATCGTCAATGAATACTTGGATGAACTTGTCCAAGTACTAGCGTAACACCTCGTTCATTAAACTCATTAATACCCATGGGGCATTTGTCAGTCCAAACGGTAAAACAGTAAACTCGTAATGTCCAAACCTCATCTTAAAGGAGGTCTTAGGGATGCCATTCTCCTTGATCTGCAACTGGTGATACCCTGATCGCAAATCAATCTTTGAAAACACCGTCTCACCCTTCATCTGATCGAACAAATCATCAATCCTCGGCAATGGATATTCATTCGTGAACGTTTCCTTTTTCAATTAATGGTAGTCAATGTAGAGTCTCCACGAGCCAACCTTCTTTCGTATGAAAATAAAAGGTGTGCCCCATGGTGACACACTTGGACGTATAAGTCCCAAGTCCAAAAACTCCTTCAGTTGCATTCTCAACTCCTGTAACTCTAGGGTTGACATACGATAAAGTGTTCTCGCTATTGGTTCAGTCCCCAATTTTAGTTCTATGGTAAATTCCAATTCCCTCTTCGGTGGCATCCCAAGTAACTCCTCCGGGAAGACGTCTGCAAACTCTCTCACCACAGTAATGTGCTCTAGAACTTCCACTACTCCCCTCTCTTTTAATGCAAGGATCGCATAAATATTACATCCCTTGTGCATGCTCTTCCATAGATACAAGGAAGAGATGAACCTCAGGGAAACTCCCTGGTTTTGTCCTACAATTACGCGTCTCTGTCCCTCATCATCAACCAAGCTCAATTTTTTTGTATTACAGTTGAATATCGCCTCATGCAGGTTAAGGGTACAACCCGTAACCTTTCCTCCAACATTTTGTTTGGCTCCCGAAGCCATATCTACAAAGCTAAACTCATCATGTTCAACAACCTTTACCTTAATCCTCTTTAGTGCTACACTAGAAATTAAACTCTCGGTAGCACCAGGATCTATCAAAATACTAAGGATCTAGTCAGCGACGGTGCCTATAGTCTCAAGCACAGTCGACTAGTGCTCTGCCTGGCAGTTATTCACCATTGCATGAATCTGATGGGTCTTGCCCAAATCTCCCACGGTAGTGGGTCTGGCTAATCCAGATGCTCTAGTACTCTCCATTGGGCAGTTGCGCTGGTAGTGTGGCTCCCCACATTTCGAACACCCCTTCTTCGGTCCAGTACTCCTGGTACCCAAAGTAGAAGCCTTTTGGACGACATCATGCAAGGTCTGAGGCATCAAAATCCTAACCTTTTCATGTATGTTGACATTAAGGCCGAACAAGAACCTGTTGACCTTAAGTTTGTCAGTATTAAGATGTGGAGGATACCGAATAAACTCCATAAAATGGGCCTCGTACTCGGGCATCGTACGACCACCCTATATCAAGGCGTTGAGATAAATCTCAATGAATTCCTCTCATAGGTACCTCTCTTGGAACCGTTCCTCGAATAGTTCCCATGACACGTCTTCGACGACCATGTTCAATTGTTGTAGGAGCATCTTCCACCATATAAGAGCACTTCTCTTCAGTTGAAATACCATCATGTGGACCTTCATGTTGGAGGTATAGTTGCAAAGTGAAAATAACATTGCCATATTCTCCAACCATGCCTTAGCGGCTACGCCATATGGGGCACCAAATAACTCAATAAATTTGACCTTCTCGAGTTCGCAGTGAATGCTACCAGTACCGATCGGAGCGCGTGGTGGACCCTTAGGGGGTGTCGGCACCCTGGCCTCATTTGTGTGTAAACAACTGATTTGTGCCTCAGACATGCACTGAAAGGACCTCATAAGCCCAACCACATCACCCACTGCTATCTGCTCCTTCCTGATAACCTATTCATCTCCCTGGGGGTTAGACCCCTCAGGAATGGATGTTATTAGAGGCATTGCGCCTCCTCCTCTAGCACCACGTCGTCTGCCTCTGCAGCATCCTCTAACCATGATTACCTGCATGAATAAAATTCATATTAATTAGCAACATTATAATCAAATATCATATCAACGAAAGTCGTAGTGTTCCCAAGTCGTAGGTTGAACACAACTCTGATACCATATGTAACGATCACATCATTATGACTACAAGAGAAGTAATTTAATTTTTTTTTCGGCAGGAAGACAACCACGAAAACAATTAACCAACACAACAAGATGACAAATCACCACACAAGAAATTCAAGCAATCGACTCCACACACTAGCACAACGAGCAACTGGGTGAAACATGCGTAAACCAAAAGAAGGATTGACTACCTGCCTGAGACACAACACGACAACACCTACAAGCAAGGGACAACTTCCACAATTTCGACACAATGACCTCGATGACAAGTCACTAGATCTTTATGGTGTGCCACCAACGCATGAAGGCATTACAACCCAAGCACCAACAAAAAATTTACAACAATCAAAAACACCCACAATGGGAAGCACAGACTCCGGCCAAGATATCATTCACCTCTATCCAATAGGGCACGCCATGATCCCTTCATTGAGAATCCTATCATCCCCAGGCAATAGGCATGACAATAACCCTAGTGCACAAAAACTATCTAGGCCATGGGCTCTAGAAAAATCCAACTTGCTAGGAGCCAAAATAACTGACAAGAAGACTACACCCCACCCCCAAGCAACAGGTGGACAAGACGCAAGATGCCTATCATCCCTTAACTAAGTTGTGCACTAGCCGATGGGTTCTTTATTTCTTAAGAGACATCATTTTCTCAACGTGGTCTCCCACACAGTAAAACAAATATAATTGAGTAATAATTATAAACTTTGTGTGCAGGGGTTTTCTATTTTAATATCTTTATAGTGAAATAAACAATCAGGCATTTCTTAACCATTTATATAAATATAGAGAAAATATTAAAAATGTTGAATGCAGAGTTAGGCAACTAGCAATAGGTCAAGGGAAACTTGAATCTCACCAACTTTAATTAATGGAAGAACTCAAGCTCAAGCCCACAACATGTTTATCAACTTGTGTGCTGACTTATCTACATCTCTCCAATGAAATTCTAGTTTTAAGTGTAAAGTTAAACTTTTAAAAGTGAAGAGAAGGGAATGCAAAAATAAATTATCACATTACACCTTTTAAAAGCAGATCCCAATAAGGGGTTACATTGGAAAGTAAGGAAACTACATGCAATTAATGTTTATATAAAAGAATAAGTACAGGACTGATAAAACTCTGATTTACTTATAGAATTGTTATAATTACTAAATTAAGACGTTGATATAATTAAAATTGGTAGAATTTAAAACTTGGAAAGAAATGAAATGTTGATGAGAGTAAACTTTGACATAAATACAGAAATGATATCATTGCATAAATGATATCATTGCATAAATGTTTTCAATGTGGGTAGTAAATTAAACTATGGATATACATAAACGCTACATGCGGATACCCAACGAATATTCACTTACCAAAAACGATGACAAGTGTAGCCACGTTGTTCAAAGAATTACCAATCAGTGTAAATAAAGTGGTTGTCCAAAGATATACTTGGCACGGTGTTCACTAACATACACGTTGACCAATCACTAGAGGAAATTGTTGTGAATAACAATCATGAAAAATAAAAATAAAAACTCTACTAATTAACCTTTACCAGAATTACAAATTCGCTGACTTACGATAATTATGAAATTGCTATTGACAAATATTACAAAAGTACATTTGTTGTAGTACAATAAAAATAAAAATATGAATGATTAGATAAATATAAAATCGCTATGGTGCAGTCTGTAAAATCGTTGTCAAGGTGAGTTGTCAATGAATACGCAGTCAAAAATTTGCTCATTAGAAAGTATCAATCGTAGTCCCAGTGGCAGTATCAATGTATCAAATTGTAGTCATTAAAGATTCACAGTCAGTATCAATTTATCAATTAGCAGTCATTATCAATTTATCAATTTATAAATGTATCAATTTATCAATGTATGAAGTCGTCGTCATTAAAAATTCACTCATTAGTAAGTATCAATCGTTGTCAAGGTATCACAATTTGTTGATTTTTAACATAAGATTGGCGCTGAGTTAATTCATCATCATTGTAATATATATTGCAGAGGAAAAACGCAACCCGGATGTATGAAAAATGCAGGGAAAAATTCACCTTAAAAACATATTAAAATACATAGGGAAATTGCAGGCTAGATGGGCCAGAACGCAAGGTAAATTCTCCTTTAAAACAGAATCAAATTGCAGAGTAAAATTACAGTCAAGGTGTTAAATTGCAGAGTGGAAATTCGCCAGTCTATAAGGAATAAAATTTCAAAGTAAAAAGGTAAAAGTATTTCGTTAATCAAGATGTAGGTAGACATAGGAGAAAAACTCAGTATCACCATTTCAACGACACAAGAAAAATGCAGTAATAAGAGTAATAACATTCGACCATTACACAATAACAATGCCACCATTGCACATTAAAAGAAACTACAAATCGTTGTCAAATGCGGAGCAATAAAAGAATAAAATGCAGTTGAGTGTGGCCGAAGGCATAGTAAAAAATTGTCATCAAGCAATAAATCGTAGAGGAAAATCGCAACAAGGTGCAAGACAATCACTCGACCAAGAACAACCAACAGGGGTATATAGCTGGGCAAAAACATCATTCGCTCATCATCCACGCGCAAAAAAATAGGGAATTAGAATATATAGGTATATTAACACCAAAGTGACGACCGTCGATCTGGCTCTTGGTTGAATACTCAGGCATGGACTGATGATCTAGGGATGAGAATGAATATAAAGCACAATCTTTTCATAATAATCATTAAAACGAACATAATAGTCATAGGAGTCAGGGATCGATTGCCAAGGGAATCAATTCAAGCAATGAGCGTAAAGCTATGGTGAATTTAATTTCTCAGTTAAAAATCTTAAGTAAAACATTTTATTTACACAATTAAAAGTCTAGAAATGAAAGCGCAAGTTCAATATTAATCTACCAGTCAAAATAAATGTGTGCATACCGTAGCCCAAGGTGACAACTCTGAGTCGTTGTCCCATGCACTTCGTCCAGCTCCCGCTTGTCGAACGATGTAAATTCACAGGTACCTCCCATCCAATGCTAGGGGTACTCTTCTTCCCCCTTATCCCCCCGAGCCGCAAAGGGACCACACACACTAAACCAAAGAACAACTATCTCCTAGCTCACCTCACAAGGCCGAGCTACCACTCCTCACCAAGTTGGGTATCCCAACTCCCACAAGATAAGTCAATCAAGTCCAAAATTCTGGAACGTAGCGTTATGCATGAAGAAGAGATCCATACTCCTCCTCCTCCCTCATTTATATAGAGTTTCTAAGTGATTTCTTTCCCAAATCCCATTTAATTTAATTTCCAATAATTTAATTCAGAAAAATCCTCCCTAGTACACATGTCACCCATCCCCTTAGTTGCACCAGAATTTGATTTTCATTAATTAATTATTTACTCCTATTTCCCTCACCCACCTAAAAGCATTCCTAGAATCGCTCCTAGGTGTCTGCATATTCCCTTACACATTTTAATGACTTACACCCTTACTAAATTCATAATTGAGTTCAATTTAGAAAGTTCTTAAAGGCAAGATTCCCTTACTAAGTTAGTCATTCTGTTTTTTCCTTACGTTTTTCTTTTCTTTATGTTTTCCCCTTTTTCCCTTAGTTTCCTAATTCTTTTTAAGTTTCCCTCTTTTCCCTTTTTATCTAAAACTCAAATTAGCAAGTGTAGAAAATTACCTTTTACGCCTCTTTCCTTTTAATTAATACTTTTTAATTAGCATATGTAGAATAAGAATCAATTCCCTTTTAAAATTTTAATCCCTCAATATAATTTGATTTTAATAAATTAATTGAATT
>JZKD02S0092231.1:259928-272311 GCA_000966675.3 Picea glauca | reverse complement strand
TATATATATATGTCTATCTACAGTGGAAATCTGCACAGACGTTATAGACGGAACTAAGATAGAATGTCTGCAACAAAAAACCCATATATACAGAGATTTGTTCCTATATTATATCAGTAAATACATTTCTCCAAGAGGCATGTAACTATAATTGTATAAATGAAATATTGAATCGAGAATATGAAACCTCTCAATAAATTGTTTTACAACTCAAGATTTATCTATCTTTTCAACATATATGAAATTGAATAACGTAGCCATCTATAGACAGTCTTATGCTTACAGTCCTGTAGGTGAAGGATTTTACAGGAAACATACTAAGTAAATTGAATTTTAAACTATATCCATGCTAAATCAAAATTGGAAATAAAGAGGAATTCTATGTATGTATGGAATAAGAAAGAAAATACACTCCTAAATCTTACAGTGAGGAAGCTACAAAATCACATTATTCACGAGAAATATTGAAGTAAAGAAGAATGATATGTAAGAATCTTATAGTGTTATAGATATAATACAAAAAAATTTATACAATAGGTTCGAATTTTTTCGAAGTGTAGACCTTCAAAATTATAGAAGTTCCTTTCCATACAATGCATAACTGCAAGTTTGAATTACGTAGATATTTGAAACTGAATCTACAATTTAAAAATGAAAACCACAGTAATTAAATTGCAAGTTTAGGATGAAACCAGAATGGTGAGAAGATTTGAAAAATCCAATAGTCATTAAATTATTTCAAATAGACAGGGGAAAATCCTATAGATTAATCTTTGAAGGAATCATTACATATAGTAATAGACCAGAAAATTAAGAGTGCAATTGGGAATTTCCCTGTTTCCAACCACTATAGGAAATCAAGCGAAAAATATACCAAACATATATAAATCTAAATTACAACCATGTCCTTCAATGCTTGGACTCCCGAAGGGTTTACAAAGGTAACTCGAACACCTTTTGTGCCAAAGATGAGAATGAAACATCTGAAGTATTTGGGTAGATGAAATCCCTGGAAAGATTTACCAGTTAAAATATTAGTAATTATGTGAAAGAAAGGTAAAGGGAACACCAACAGAATCATAGGTTTTAATAACGGAGTATTCCAGAACACTACTCAAATTCTGACTCGCAGGTTTTCCCTTTTCTTTTCCCTTGTCACTCTCTGACTGGAACAGACGCCTGGGACGAGGGCGGATGGTGCAATAACTCTTTGATGGGTACCCTCGTATCAACAGGGCCCATCATTAGTGATACATACCAATTCTTGAAACCAATAAAATGAATAAGAAGGAAATCTCTACACAGTAGCCAACAGTCTTAATGGAATGCAATAATCGATAGTATCAGGTTTCTTTTAATACATAAATGTTATAAGTCATGCTTTGTGAAACATAGTATAAGCTTTCATACAGAATCAGAACTATACCTAATTGGTTGAGTCTAACCCTACCAGAACCAAACTGCATAGAGGAGTAACACAGAGATATCCCTTCTATTGAATCTAAATGGATAGACCACAATAAAGATAGTAGCTTCTATAAGAAAAGGATTTGATATAACGTAGGATATCATTATTGGACTGTTCAAAAATCACAGACGTCATATTTTATTTGACACCAGTTAGAAATACTTTGGACATAAAGAAAACAACACATACGAAGGAACCAACTAAAATTTGGTAAAATATAGAAGTAGGGGTTCACCCCTTTAGAAAGGAAGGAAAGAAAAATACAATATTACGTAGTGGGACCTTGTCGTTCTGAAAAATAATTCTCACATAGTATCATGTATTTTAACTTCAGGCCTCGACTTATGGATTGTAAGAAGAACATTAGCAGGAGGTTACGAAACCCTAGGATTTACAACACATACAAGCGATACAGATGAATTCTCTCTAAACAAGGGGAGGAATGTCGTTATATTAGAAGGGTCAAGGAAGAAATGACCAAACAATACCCCTTCTATGGGCATAGAGACAGCTAGAAATATTTACAAAGAAGCAGCAATAAGGGAAGTTTGAGCATAAAGAAAAAATGTATAATAGAAGTTACAAAATGAAAATGGTTTCCCAACGAGCCACCTTATTATTTGACTAGAGTAATATGTTAAAGACTTACCAAAGGAAGTAGATCCATGTTGCCTGCTCATCGGTTAATCGACCTCCATTGTCAACAACCCCCCTTGCTAAATAAATAATACACAGATCCATTCATAGAATTCCACAATGAAAATCATAAACACTTAAAACCCTAATAGGAACCTTACCTACTGAGTTAAATGTTGATGTTACGAAGGATGATCTAACCATGTGACGAGGTAATGTTGGCATGACTGGAATGGATGAAAGACCAGGTAAGAGCATCATAAGTCACACACTGAGGGTTGCCATTAAAACAATAGATGCAGATCCTTAACTCCCTGCGAACAATAATTCCACCCTCTCACATCAAATTAATTTGTGAAGTAAATGAATTCTTCCGAGACTCGACAAGTTAGCACACGTGCACGCCAACTGTTTTGTGATAGTTAACTTATAGTTTGAGAGAAGGCTCTTTGGAACTTTTTTTGGTTAGCTGAAACAACACAAGTTCTCATTACTCAAACTCTGTTGGGCAAAGGAATGGGAATATTACTAACTTTAGATAATTCATAAAGGGAACCCATCGATAATCGAAGATTATGAAGGCTAAACACATTACCGCTAAGCCACTTCCTTTCAACCATGGTTATAGGACCTTAACCATGGCCTTAAATATATATATATATATATATGGTAATAAAATGTTCGCTTTTCAAATGGACAGATTCAACAATAGTATTGTGCGCAACCCTTGGGAATCTCTTGTAAAGAGAGACCAAGACTACAAGTCCTAAGTTTAACCTATGGTATAGATGCTCATGTGTTTAGATAAGTAATATTGGAGATTTAACCATTGAGTTCCTTATCAAGTAAGATAGACAGGTATGTAGAATGGCATCATGTGGTAGGATGAATTTATATTACATCGCAGAAAATCATAACAAGAATGGAGATTTAATGTCTCATAGAAAAAAAAAATTATGATATTTTTGAGGTACATTACAATCCTAAGCGAATTTTGCAGTCTTCCCTCACAGCAACGTGGGTCTTCTTGAACTAGGTAATCATTAACCTACAATTCGAGCCACAATGGGAGTGCTAGTAGGCTGTGGAAGAGTTGTTGTTCACACCTCTCCCTCAACGTCTCTGGTTATCCTGCATGACCCCTCTACTCCACATGTGAGTGTGGTCAACAAGCTATCATTAGCCTTCATCATCAATGAATCATGTCAGAAATAAAACAAATCATCATAACATCTAATCCGATGTGCATATTTCATATCAACAATAATCAAAACCCAATAGTCCACTCCTTGACTCGATCTAGAGTCCAAGGGGTTTCATCGATGCCTCTGCATCCTTGAGGTCCAAAGTCCTGCACACTCAGGAGAACCCAGTCAATAACACCTGTCTATGTAAATACACAAAATAACATATAATCACATCCATAATGTCTCATAATCATAATAAACGGCCAATAGAATATAATCTAGATCACTTGCAAGAAAGTGTCCTCAAAGAATAAGTTCGCTCAGTGCATGCAAGAGCGGGATGTTACAAAAGTAAAAATAATCCCTCCTAGAATAAGATTGAAGGAATTCATTTCTTAACATGCATATTTTGATAATGGAAAAATACTAAAAACTATCCAAAACACTAATAGAAGTAGTGTTATAGGAAACAAAGTATTTCTATAGGAACTTTATGGTTGCTACAAAAAACCAAACAGAGTTATAGAAAATGCAGTTTTCATGGAGAGAAATGAAGAATATTTAGTTATTTGAGGATGACGAAGTTTTTTGAAATCTTTTAATTGGAACTGTTATCACCTTAACAATTTTTATATCGGGATCTAAAAATTTCTAAGATTCAGTGAGATGCTATACCACAGTAAGAGGCGTGATAGTTTAGGGTGTTCGGCTATATCCTCAGGAATATATAGCAGAGGCGGGAAGGGAGTAGCTCGACAGACTGTTGATTTTGAAGAATCCCAGATCCACGGTCGAGGCCCGCATCGGACCAATGAATAGAATGGAACTTAACGTTGCGAAGGCAGACCGAGAAAAACCATTATGGTTTTGATGGGGAACGCGTGTTTCTCTTACACACGCATCGGGGCAGACAACGGATTGCCCGAAATCACTTTTCCTATGGCCCCGATGTCACGTGGTTCAAAATGTCACGTCAACAACTCATGGGGAGGATGGCGGTTGGTCAGATCACCTCACATCACCGGTCCATGTACTCTCCCAGATGACGTGCCAAAATGACGTCATCTCATAACTAACTCAAGGACCATCATTTGAATTTGATTGATGAAACGTTGCATACCAGCATATTGTGATAGTAATTCATGATTAAAGTACAAAAAGTTGTCAAGTCTTAGATATGAAATCATTTTATCTTATTCTGGGAAATTTCATCTTATGCGTAAGGAAAACAAGCTCAACCTGTGTTCTTGAGTTATGTAATTTCAAACGGTGGCCAAATCAAGGTCTCTGCAAAGTTCGAAAGGTATGGATAATACTCATCAAACAGTATCTAGCACGACTAGGTTCTCAACTAATGTACCAAGCAGGTCGATAAGTAAGAAATAAAGATGGGTCTTGCAAATATTGGCGACTAAATTTCATACTGAACCTGAAACTAAGACATGGTTGGGAGTAAAATTAAACCTCGTGTGGAAAACACCTGCGGAAAACACTTGTCACTCAGTCACAAATAAGAAGAGAAGCAAAAGGCGGAGGATAGAGGCCAAAACCCAGATGATAGAGTGCGTCGGAGAAAATCGCGATCGGTGGAGTACCCTAGAAGAGGAAATCACCAAGCTAAGGTGAATCCTTAGGTGAAATTTTGGTGTATTTCATAACATTTTGGATAGATGTCAGCTTAAGAAAAGGGAGTCTTGATATGACAGACCGGTTACTAACAGTCCCTTTAAATAGTATAACTATTCTTCCTTTTCGTAACTGGTATCTATTTTTGAATTATGAGGAATTCGGAACATTTTAAATTCCACATGACATTCCTTTGTATATGCTTGGCCTCACAAGTATAGAAACATGGAGAAAGGAGGAGCCTCCCCTCTGTGCAAGAAAACCTTATAAATTTCTGGGATTGAATTGAATACATATGCAAAAGCATTTTGAAATATTCATGAAAAGATTCTAACGGATGGTGATATGAGTTTTTTTTCCTTTCATCCTATGTATTTCCTGTGGCCTATCATTTCATTCATATTCTCTTATGTTTAAATTGGAGGGTTTAAAGGCCCATAATTCATCCCGTGGCGCTCTCGGCTTAAGCAATTTAAACTATATGATTGTCTTTTTAACTTATTCAAAATTGATTTCAACAATGCTCTGATACAGTTATTTGTCTTCTTTATCTTCCTACATATATTTTTATTTCAAGAATAACTCAGATTCATTGCCTTATTTATCCTTTTTACTCTAGAGAGTTCTATTGAACAATGCATTGTTTCTGTTTAGTTTCATAATTTTGACTCCATAGCCCATAGTGTTCCCCCCTTATTTACCATCAACTTTAATAAAAATACTCTAAACAAACCAAACATAGCCATCGATTTCCATAGATATACCCAGTGACACGAGAGATCCCTCTCTGAGTTGAGCAGGCTAGTACCTCTACTCTAAAGTTGGTTGCAATAGTTACCCCTGTTGTGTGTTTTGATAGCCAGGTAGATTTACAGGGTGTTAACATTTTGGCGTCGTTTCCAGGGAGAAAAATGAAATTTTTTCCCTCGGAAGAACGACATGGTTGAGTTCTAAGGTCTGATAGTGGCAGACACTTAGGAACACATTGGTTGTATTCCTGCTCTGGCAACTCCACATCGGTTTGAGGGCGACTCCACTGATAAAGGAATCTTGAATTTCCAAGAGGCGACTCTTCTTTCAATGCTTGAAGCGCAAGACAGAGACTTCACTGAAAGATGAAACCCCTTGACAGGGGCAAGGAAAGGCATCATGAGGGAAAACAGGTACTCAAAATGGGACCTCTTACAGAGCATTTTACTTTTCATTTTAGGTTTCCTTTGCTCCTTCCTTGAATATGCTAAACGAACTTTCTTTTACCTATTGTACTTTAATAGTGATCAGGAAAGACTTGCAATTGTATTTCCTCCTCTATACATTGCAGGTGCATACCCTCACCTTGTCATTGGATCTGATAAAAAAAATTCGCCTGGGCTACGCAATGACAGTGACCAAGTTGATGAATCCCGTGAGACTCAAACCAATGTTTCCCCCATTGTTCTTCGTCCAACACCCCCTAAGGCCCAACATAGGTATATACCATTAAAGCTACCCCAAACCCTTCATGATTTACCTCCAAATTACTATGAGTACCTACTTGTGTTCGACGGAGAATCGGATATCATCTCGGCTGAAAAGCACATTCAAGGGTTTGATAATTTTATAGATTTATTCGATATTGACCATGATGATGTGTGTATGAGAGTTTTCTCTCAATCCTTGAAAGGAGACACCAAACATTGGTTCAAACATTTACATCCAGAGACCATCAGCTCATGGGTAGAATTGAAGAAGGTCTTCTTAAAGTTCTAGGGCAAAGAGAAATTCTTAGAGAGACAACTCAATGAGTTTTATACCTTGAAAAGACACAACAATGAAGCCATTTATGTGTTCAGTAGAAAGTTCTCTAGCATCTATTATAATTTTTCCGAAGAAATTCAACCCTCTGAAGCTGTTGCCATGCTCCATTATGCAACTACACTTCATCCATTTTTTTCTTTCCTCCTGATGGAAAGAAGACCTGAGTCCTTACAACAAATTTTTAGTGATGCTCAAGACATTCAACACAACTTCCAAGCCTGTAATCTGATCTAGAATGAGGAGTTGAATGCTCAAGAACATGAAAGCAAATGTGAACAGGAAATAGTTGATTGGAATTTTGAGCATAGAGTAGACAAAATCATAGGTTATCTCGAAGTTTCCAATGGAAATGATTTTGAAAAGAACTATATTCCACCTGTTAATAAAAGGGATGTTGATTCAACTTCTAATCCATCCCATGATAAGCAGGGGACTTATGATTTTATGTATTCATTCGTAGACAATCAAGAAGATGAGTTTGCAAATCAGTTTGCTGAAGAACATGTTGATGTCCCACAGTTGTTCTTGTTAGATGATATTGCATATACTATTGATTTACCTATATATCATGAATACGATGATGACTGTGATGATGACTCCTTAGAAAAACCAACTGCATGTCCCCTATCAGAATTTTTCTTCCAGCAGTATAATGAAATGACTCAACCTACATATCATAGTTACAAAGAAGAAAGTATTGAATTAGTTGAAGGGAATTATTTACCTTTATGCTTTTCTTCATTCAAATTGTTGAAATAAAATACTAAGATCATCA
This sequence comes from Picea glauca, assembly GCA_000966675.3. Taxonomy (NCBI): domain Eukaryota; kingdom Viridiplantae; phylum Streptophyta; class Pinopsida; order Pinales; family Pinaceae; genus Picea; species Picea glauca. Next base: position 264,822 of record JZKD02S0092231.1, on the reverse strand, counting down.
TTGAGGAGAGTAAAGTTGTGCTTATGAAAAACCACGCTAAATTAATGAAGCAAAATGACAAGATATCATAACACTTTTTTCGTGTGCCTGAAAACCCTATTACTTGCACTGAAATGCAGCCATCTGTTGAGGATAAAATCGAAGACGATTTCGAATCGGGTAGGACAACCCTACCATTATATTTTTCTTCCTTTGAATTGTTGAAGAAAAATATATGTAGCATCTCAGGTCAGGGATCCTCTGAGCATGAGCGGAGTGGTGATGACAATATTATGAACGATAACATAAAGGGTCATGTCAACTTAGATTCACGGTCTATGTTCAGCTATTATCCTGGAAAGGAAGAAGAAGTTGCTCCAGAAAGTATTGTTCAAGGTCATTTTCTCTCTCCCAAAATCAATATAGATTCTCAACATGAAAAAGTGTTTCAAAGTATTTTCTCTTCCCTTGAGAATGACGTCGTGGATCAATTTTTAAACAACATAGACATAGATGAAGATTATGAAATTGCGTCTATGAAGTCTCTAGCAATCGAAAAAACAAATGACATAGATTTTCGGGAAAGAGACGAACCAGTATATACCACTTTTCCAGTAGAAATACAGAAAGATAGCGAGAGGGAAGTGGTTTTATTTGAGTTATTTGAAAATCAAGGTTTTGAAAATTCATCCATAAGAATTCTAGACTATCAAATAGTGTGTGTTGTTAGCTTTTCACAGTTTCTAGAAGATTATGAGCAGGAACTTATTTCAAGTAATTTGTTTGAAATTCAAAATGGTTGTATTCAAACAAACTCACAAAAATTTGATAAAACCAAATCAGAGTTGTTTGATGAACAAGAGGATAGCCTTGATGCACATAACATGGTTTTCATATTTGAAGATGTTCAAGAATGTATGAATATTTTTGTTGATATGCATGGAAAAGCAGACAAACCTGTTGTTTCCATTTTGTTCGAAACTGTTCTCAGAATAGAAGAAATAGAGAAAAAAAAACTAACACTAATGAAAGAGGCTTGCCTTTCGGTTTTTTCTCAACAAGGAGAAATGATTTTTCATGGTTTTCAAGATCCAATGGCCATCCTACTATAGTATTCGGTCAAGGATGAATTTGTTTCATTCATAAGCTCAGATTTTAGTTTCAATTTATTCTTTCAGCCACCATCTTTTACATTTTTCTACCAGATTAAGAAAAATGTGGACAAAGGAGAATCACGAAACCAATTTCTTGATTGGCTTCATTGACACTTTAGCATCACTTGATTGAGTAGCCATCCCATCAGTTTTAGGGTAGGTAGGGATGTGAAAATAAGCTTGTCGGTCAAGCATTTTTTGGTTTGAGTTTTCTAGTACTAAATACAGTCAGTTTTCAATAATGCACTCGGACGTCCCGCACATACTTAGAAGAAGTGCACAGAGCTTGGTAGGAGCAGGGTACACACATGTTTTGGGAACAACCCATGGATCAAGCACCGGGTCTACGAGTTCTTTTCTACCTCACTAGGAGGATAGCATCCCCAGTTGGAGCCAATGTTATCACCTTAACAATTTTTATATTGGGATCTAAAAATTTCTGAGATTCAGCAAGATGCTATACCACAGTAAGAGGAGTGATAGTTTAGGGAACTTGGTTATATCCCGTGGCATATATAGAAGAGGCGGGAAGGGAGTATCTCGAAAGACCGTTGATTTTGAAGAATCCCAGATCCACGTTCGAGGCCTGTATCGGACAAACGAATAGCATGGAACTTAACATCATGAAGGCAAACCCAGAAAAACCATTATGGTTTTGATGGGGAACGTGTGGCGCTCTTACACACGCATCGGGGCAGACAACAGATTGCCCGAAACCACTTTTCCTATGGCCCCGATGTCACATGGTTCAAAATGTCACATCAATAACTCGCAAGGAGGATGGCGGTTGGTCAGATCACCTCACATCACGAGTCCAGGCACTCTCCCAGATGGCGTGACAAAAGGACAATGTCTCATCACTAACTCAAGGCCCATCATTCGAGGTTGATTGATGAAACGTGGCATACCGGCATACTGTGACAGTAATTCGTGACTAAAGTACAAAAAACGTCAAGTCTAAGATATGAAATCATTTTATGTTATTCTGGGAAATTGCCATCTTATGTGTGAGGAAAACAAGCTCGACCTGTGTTCCTGAGTTCTGTAATTTCAAAGGGTGGCCAAATCAAGGTCTCTACAAAGTTCGAAAGGTATGGATAATACTCATCAAACGGTGTCTGGCATGACTGGGTTCTCAACTAATGTACCAAGAAGGTCAATAAGTAAGAAATAACGATGGGTCTTGCAAATTTTGGCGACTAAATTCCATACCAAACTTGAAACTAAGACAAAGTTGGGAATAAAATTAAACCCTGTTATGAGGGATCTCGTCATAAATGAACATGCGGACAACACCTGCCACCCAACTGCAAATAAGAAGAGGAGCAAAAGGTGGAGGACAGAGGCCAAAACCCAGATCATAGAGAGCATCGAAGAAAATCTTGATTGGTGGAGTACCCTGGAAGAGAAAATCGCCAAGCTAAGGTGAATCCTCAGGTGAAATTTTGGTGTATTTCAAAAAGTTTCGGATAGATGTGAGCTTAAGAAAAGGGAGTCCTGATATGACATACCGGTTACTAACGGTCGCTTTAAATAGTATAATTGTTCTTCCTTTTCGTAACTGGTATCTATTTTTGAATTATGAGGAAGTCGAACATTTTAAATTCCACACGACATTCCTCTATATATGCTTTTCCTAACGAGTATAGAAACATAGAGAAAGGAGGAGTCTACCCTCTATGCAAGAAAACTTTGTAAATTTTTGTGATTGAATTGAATACATATTCAGAAGCATTTTGAATTGTTCATGAAAAGATTCTAACGGATAGTGATATGAGTTTTGTTTCCTTTCATCGTATGTATTTCCTGTGGCCTGTCATTTCATTCATATTCTCTTCTGTTTAAATTGGAGGGTTTAAAGGCCCAGAATTCGTCCTGTGATTCTCTCGGCTTAAGCAATTTAAACTATGTGATTGTCTTCTTAACTTATTCAGAATTCATTTCAACAATCCTCTCATACAGTTATTTGTCTTCTTTATCTTCCTACATATCTTTTTATTTCAAGAATAACTCAGATTCATTGTCTTATTTATCCTTTGTCCTCTAGAGAGTTCTATTGACCGATGCATTGTTTCCGTTCACTTTCAGAATTTTGACTCCATAGCCCATAGTGTTCCCCCCTTCTTTACCATCAACTTTATTAAAAATCCTCTAAACAAACCAAATCTAGCCACCTATTTCCATAGATATACCCAGTGACACGAGAGAGCCCCAACTCTAAAGTTGGTTGCAGCAGTTAGCCCTGTTGTATGTTTTGACAGCCGGACAGATTTACAGGGTGCTAACAGGAACAATTTTGATTTTCAGGGATTACAATTTGAGCTTCAGATTTAGATAAGAAGAGATAAAAAAGGGATGTTAAAGACAACATAAGTGATTGAGGGTTGAGATCACACTAGCCTTATTTTGGTTTATGAAATAAGAAATTGGATGATGTTAATGTTTATAACTTTATTTAAATGATCATATTCATAATTTCACTTAAACTGATTTTTATCTTTTGGGTTTTTACATATGGTATCGGAACATGGTTGCAACCCTTGAGACCTTTAACAAGTATATTTATATTATGTCTTGCATATGTGCATGGGATTACATTGATTATCTAACCTCATGAAAATGAAATAATTTATATTTGGTTATGACGATGATATGATAAACCACTATGTATAAATTTAAAAAGAGATTAATTGAACGTCTTAAAATTGCACATCTAGGAGGATTCCATGATATTTGTTTGTTTAAATCTAGTTTTAAACCTAAAGAAGAAAAGATAGGACCAGATAATTATTCATATTATATTATATTATATTATATTATATTATATATATATTATATTATATATATATATATATATATATATATATATATATAACTTTTATTATATTATATTATATTATATATATATTATATTATATTATATATATATATATATATATATATATATATATATATATATAACTTTTTTGAACTATTTTATTTAAGTGGACAGTGATCTCGCCCGCTGACTCGTTTAAACATTGTCATTCAACAAATAAAAAATAGTTAACGCTGCGAATTCGGATAATCGTGGAGGCTCTTTAATGATATTGCGTAATACAAGGGAATAGGTATATTTAGGGTGCATTACATCGATAACTTATGGAAACAAAAATTAGGTTTTAGGTTGTTCCAAAGAATAATATCACTAGCACAGTCATAAATTCGTGGTTGGTAAACGTAGAAAGGATGGTTTGTAAAAAGAGGTTTGCAAACGGTCCAGAGGGGGACTGAGTTGGAAGGAGTTGGTTGGAAGGAGGTAGTGTGCCCATAACGTGGCTGGTGAAGGCCAAAGGTTTAGGTTGGTCTAGAAAATGAAACCCTAATCACTCATACGTGGCAATCAGCTAGCCATCATAGTAAGAATATTTCATCACTATTTATTGGGACTACTAAGAATATTCCATCAATATTTAATCTTGTCCATTAAATATGACCATGATCAATAAGTGTACACTTTTCTACATAATTATAACAGACATCAAAATGAAACATGATTCGATCATTGAATTGAATGTTAGAACCTCTTCCTCCTCTGCAGTGGTGATCGATGAAAAAAAAATGGTGTGGATTGACCATTGAACTTATCTGTAACAACGACGTACCGAAGAATTGGTGGGACACGCTCGAAGCCTGTCACGATATGAGGCAGAATCCCTTCGTCATCGAGCCCGGGTTCCCCATCTCTAACGTAAACGAAGGACCTCCACAAAATTTATCTG
>JZKD02S0092231.1:213939-253910 GCA_000966675.3 Picea glauca | reverse complement strand
TATTTGTCATATATGTTAATGGATTATGCTAATCTATATGCTAACATCATATATTATCACCATATGATTATGTATCTTGGTTGTTGAGGACAAGTTGCAGTTATAAAGATTTGGGTCACATGCTCAATGGTGGTCTTCTGCGAATGTCTAGACGAGGTAGGCTCTTAGCCTTGTCTTGTTAGCATTTCATTTATATAGCATACTTGGGATTAGATTTCATTTTTGCATGTCATTTCGTGTGTTGTGATTTACCCCTTTCCATAGAGAAATTTTCCTCCTAACAAAATTAGCGACCATACTGGGGATTGATCTCCTTTTTGGGGTTTGAAGTGCTTTTCTCCTTGATTTGCTCTATCTTAGCCTGATTTTTCTTGTCACTTGTTGCTTGAAAGCCTATTTTTTACCTTGCATCTGAGTATCTTGGCTTAACCATTTCCCTGGCAGTGTTTCACTGGGTATACGTAGTTTTTTCCCTTAATAGACGCATATATACGTGAGTTGTCTTCCTTTAGGGAGCATGTATACGCGATCTTTTCTCAAACAGTCGCGTACATCATCTCTTTAGTCTTGTTGGATCAGTTTAATGTTTGTTGGGTGACTTTGGTTGTTTGTTGATTCTTCTTAGATCCCTATCCTGATTGTTAAGTTCTTACAAAGTGATAGGAAGTCTTTTTATTGTTTAATTTCCGGACAGTTTTCTTTCTTATCATCTTTTTCATTGGTTTTCCTTGCACATTGGTTTGAGGGTTTTCTTCTTGGTGTCTTTCTTGGCTTGTCCCTTTTTTCTTGTAGTAGGGTCTGCCTGAGAAGTTTTTATTCATTCCTTTCATTTTCTTTTCTTTATATTGAAAATACAAAAATATTTTATTATTTTCATTATGGAATTTTCACTTTTGATTACTTTACATTGATTTTGACATATTGGGAGAGATTGAATTTCATTGAAATTGTAGAGATTGCATTGAAAAAAAACCGCATTTAGAGTCATACCATCTCTTTGAATTCAAGACTAGTACTTAGCAGTGTTCTTATATTTTCTTCATTTTATATGTTGATTCGTAATACCATCAACTTCATGACCACACCTCTTGACTAAGTAGAAGCCATTAAAATTAGTGTTGATTAATTAAAATTGATTAGAAACAATTTTTTTTTCAGGGTACACAAACAAGTATAGGACATAGGGCCTTGGAATAAGATTTTGTGAGTAAAATTATCCGAGGCTTTTAAACTAAACATATGTGTCTGACTAGGGAGTGGTGAAACCTATTATGTAATTAGTAACGTCAACAAGCTCTGCTCACACTGAAGTTAAGCACGAGATTGTGCAAAGTTGGTTGCAGAGATAACCCTCTAATACCTCCTTAACGTCAGAGATATTTCTGGGGTTTTATTCATATTTTGGGGTCTTTCTAGTACCTTTACCTGTGTGAGAGGTGGTGCTTTCAAGATTTCAAGATTTGTTACCCTTCCTATACAGTGGATTGAACTTACGACTGTTCACCTACGCATTGGTTATATTAGGGTGACTCTAGTTTCTTGACATAGGTAGCCACATAGGTTACTTGCATGGGTTATTTTGTAGGTACCCTAAGTCAGATAAGGGTCTAAAAACACACAACCTTTATGGAGGATTACCTCTCTAGGGGGATATGACCGACTGCTTTGTTAATCCCATGAGGGCCCTTATAACTCATTATGATACTTCCAATATTTTGAAGTGATTCTCAGGCCCCTCTTGGGAGAGACATACATACTCTAGTGAGGGAGGCCCCTTTTCAGCCACTATATCATGTTTGTGTGCATTGGCATTTTTATTTTTATTTTGGTGTGCTCTTTGATTATTATATGGCCCTAGGATCTGGTTTTATATCTCAAGTCTTGAGTCATCGTAGAGCAAGACCATCCTCCTCGCATGTCTTGTCATTTATTGAAGTTACCACTACATCTTGATCCTTTACCAAAGCTTCCTTCTAAAAGGTGTAAAGTTAATAAATGTGGTACATATATCTCCACCTTTGAGACTCGATCATCCATTTATGAGGACTGAGTCAGACCAAAATATCTTAGGGATTCCTTTGACTCCTATATCTTATGTGATTAGTGGGATCCCTTCGAATCCTTCATCCTCAATGGTGAGGGTGTCAGAGATTTGCGCCTCTAGTGCTACCCAACCTGTGAGTTCTACTTGACCCACAAGAATGAACCCTTTTAGATCTATTTCTAGTATGCCAAGTCACAATTCTCAGTCAATACCTTCGTCCTCTAATCTATTTACTTTTGGTATGTCCAATATGACATTGCAACTCTCATCCTTCGTTTCAATGGCTAACACGAATCCTAATTTTGGACCTAGGGGAATGACTCCTCCTTATGATCCTTTATCATTTGGTGGAGGTCATATTCCCCAAGCGAATCCTATATTTGGAGGTTGGAATCCTCTTTCCTCTAGGCCTAATCCTAGTATCAATGCTCTAGGATGGAGTGCTCAACCGGGAAGATACTTCACTTCCTATATTTCATCCTTCATCCCCTCTTCCTCCATGTCAATTCTGAAAAATGCATTTATTATGGTGAATCCCCCTCTATCCTCTAGAGTTCCATCCAGAGGGATTTAGTTTCACACTATGGAAAAACCCTAGCCTGGAATCCCTTTGGCTGGGGGAAACATATATAACCCTCATCATGTTGCTTTTGTCAGTATGGTACCCATACAAAATTTTATTAATCAGTTTGGAGGAGGATATTATCCTACCAGACAAGGCCATGGAATATACCAGAAATATGGATGGCCTCCAATCCCTCAACCCCAATATTTCCCAGAAGCATGGGGTTAGATGCCGCAACCTAGAATCCTTTTTTGGCCATGCTTAATATGCCAAATTTTTCAAAATTAATGAATGACCTTGTCTGTCATGATCCATTATGGCCCCTCATCCCCACCAAGCTTCTTCAGAAATTCCAAAATTTGAAGGCAATACTGGTGAAGATTGAGGTGATCACATTACTATTTTTCATCCATGGTGCTCATCTAACTTCGTGAATGAAAATTCTATTCGTTTGAGGTTATTTCAATGAACCTTCATGGGGGTCACCGTGAAATGGTACATTGATCTACTGGGGGAAACGTACATAACCTTGAATCAAATGGTATTGGTATTTCTCAACCACTTCTAGTTGTCAGTTCGTTATGATGCCGACATAGAACCTTTGTCGGCCTTCCGCCAAAATAAAGCCATGCATAGCTCAGACCATATCCAAGAGTGGAATAGACAGAAGATTTTGATCAAAGACTACATTCCTCCAGAGTTTCTATTGGAATGGTTCCTTAATTCTTTATTTCTTTATATTTAGAAGGATGTCTCTACATCTAGAGTAACATATGAGGAAGAAGTTATTTTCAAAGCCCAACAATTGGACCTCACATATGCTCAATATGGGATATTGTATGAAATTCTTCTTGATGCGTTGCGGTCGAACTATGACCCTAGACAAAAGCCCAAGCCTCATGTTGATGGCATCATAGGCTTTTCAAATGCTAAGTCTATAGACTTGGTGACAAACCAGTTGAAATATTTGTCTCTAATCCAACCTATAGTAGGACAAGCTTCGACTTGTCCTCCACTCCGACCCAGTCGATAGATGTGCATTCTGTACAGTCGTTGGCTAACCCAAATGGTAATGAGAAACCGAAAGAGAATAAAAGGAAAGGATGAGGTAATAATCGTAAGGTTGGGAAAAATAATAATAAAGCCAAGGATGACACTAGCAATGATGGATTGAATAATAATGTTGGTGAGGGAAAGAAAGAAAAATGGAAGGTAAATTTTCCTTGTAAACATTGTAAAGATGACCATCTTACCCACCTATGCCCCAAAATCGAGGAAGCCTCGAGGCTCTTATTGCAACCTCCCACTATGCTGACAAATCCATGTCCACGTAAGCACCACATGGCCTCGGGGGCCTCCGACAGCGGAAATGCATTGAGAGGGATTCAAAACCCATTGGCACATAACGGTGGCCATCTATGTGTCAATATGGTTGAAAGTCTCAGATTGATGTAGCCACTCAATCTCGTGATTACGGTTCTTCACAGACTATCATAGGTCTAGAGTCTCCTCCCCCTCCAGAAACACCCTTGCAGATAAAAAATTTAGAACTTCCACCTTGTATTCCAAAAGGAGTACTAAAGCGCTCTTCCCACAATCCTAATTCTATATCTACCCATAGCTATTCGATTTTCAAAGATCTGGGCTAAACCCCTTGTGCGATGTCATCTTTGGAGGTGCTCTAGATGTGTTCTTCACAGAGGAATTCCTTGTTAGCTACGTTAGGATATCTAGACCTATGCAACTCGAAGTTTATCAATTTTTACCTCACAGATGTTAAGCCTCACTTACCTTACCACGTGGCCTATCAAATCCATGTGGAGTACACAAAAATTACGATAAATCATACTATAATTGATGAAGGTGTTTCAACATGCATGATGTCGCTAATCTATTGGAAACCCATTGGCTCTCCAACCTTATCCCAATCCATGACTATGTTGATTGCATTTGATGGGCTTTTGTTTTGACCCCACATAATTCTTCTCACTTTTCTGTTCCATTTAGGTAGGAAGAAAATGGAGGTTGACGTCAAGGTGGTTGATGCGCCTCTTGACTATAATTTACTACTAGGGCCTAATTGGACTTGTTCCATGACAACCGTCATATTGTCCATTTTATGAACTTATGTGTTCCTCATGAAGGGAAAATAGTGACAATTGATCAGTTGTCCTTTGCGCATGCTACTCCTAGTGCATCGATTGGACCGTCAATCCCTGTGATCGAAAATTCTTAGCATGAAATTGGGGATGTTGGTGTGAGAATGTATTCCTCTATGATGGGTAGCCTTTATTTCATGGCACCAATTCACCATATTCATGCCATTTCCAGTGAGTCTTCGTCATCGATGAGTTTTTTTCCTTTCCTCACTTCATATTGCAATGACCCTTGGACCCTACCTTCCCTGAATATGTCGTAAAAAGGTCAATTTCACATTGGGATGAGATGCCATTGTCAACATAAGAGCTTGCATATCAGTCTATTCTTGACGCTACTGGTGACCTAGATCCTTCTTCCTTGCGGATGGACAAGGTGGATCTTGGTCTAGATCCCATATGGGCTGCTCAATCATCTTGTTCACATGATTTCCTCAATGATAATTTACCTTCATATGAATCCATCTTAGAGGCCATGTATGGTCATGATAGGCCTTGGGACGATATGCATCATCGATCCTAGTGCCCCCCAAAGCTTTTTAAGATCTAACAAGATGAATTTAGATCTACCTTGAGTGAGATGGTCACTCATTCCATGGTTCCATTAGATACACATCGTATTTATAATGAGAGAAACATGGTGAATATCTCTCTTACTATCACAATCGACATCTCTCATATTCCTGGAAAAATTGAGAATGTATATATCGATGCAGATTGTTCGCCTAAAGAAATTCAGATCTACACCGATCTCTTCAAATAATTTCATGATGTATTCACTTTGTCGTATGAATAGATTCTAGGGATCAACCCAAGCATTGTTGAACATGAGATTAAAACCTATCCATATGCTAAGTTGTTTGGAAATGTATTAGAGTTTTTAATCCTAGGAAGGCCCCTGTTATTAAGCTATAGGTAGAGAAGCTACTTAATGATGGCTTCATCTACCTGGTTCCATTGACTAGATGGGTGTCCAACTCTATTCCCGTAAATAAAAATCAAGGAATCATCTAGGTATTTATGGATTTTCAAGACCTGAACAAGGCTTGTCCTAAAGAGAAATTCCCTACTCCTTTCATTGACCATATTCTTGATGAGTGCATGGGAAGCGAAGTATTTTCCTTTATCAATGAATTTTCAGGGTATAATCAAATTCAAATCAAACCCAAGGATCAACATAAGATGATGTTTATTTGTCCTTGGGGTACTTTTGCATACCAAAAAATGCCTTTCATCCTTAAAAATGCTAAAGAAACCTTCCAACATGCCACAACCTTTGTTTTTCACGATCTTAAGCATATTTTTTAAGCTTACTTAGATGATCTCGTTGCTCACTCTCACAAGAGAGTAGATCACTCCACTCACCTTCGATTGGTATTTGAGATATTTCATTATTATCGAATTTGGTTGAACCCTCACAAATGCATCTTCTACATTAGGTCTGGCCATATTTTAGGATTCTTAGTGTCTAAGCATGGGATCATGATAGATCCTATTATGGTTGAGGCAATACTCTGATTTCCTCCCCCACAGAATATTATACAACTTCAAGGTTTATAGGGGAAGGATGATTTCCTACGATGATTCATAATGAACTATGCCAATTTATTGAAGATTTCATGTGTCTTTTTAAGAAGGATACTTTGTTTATATGGGATGAGCGAGCCCGAGAATCCTTCTATGCCCTTAAGAAATATTTGGTATCAGTGCCTCTACTGAAGTCTCCATACTACAATAGAGATTATTTTTTTTTATATCACTACGTCCGAAGGGATGGTTGGTATGGTTATGGTTCAGGAGGAAACTGAGCTTCATGAGCACATTTTCTACTATCTTAGTCGAAACCAAGTCGATCTTGAAATTAAATACTCTCACATAGATAAATTGGCCTTGGCCACCATACGTGTGATTCAAATATTATGACATTAATATTACTTTGAAAAACTACCATAATTGCATTTATCAGTCTGTTTCAATACATCCTCACTAGACATATCATAGGGGGGAATTACAATAAGTGGATTGTTATTTTGCAAGAATTTGATCTCAATTTTACTTCATTGAAGTCTAAGAAATCAGTAGTTTTTACCGAGTTGATATCAGACTTCCCTCGATTAGATGAGGAAATTTTTCATGATGATTCATTCGTGGGTGAACATATATTCCTTATCTCATCTTCATACCCCTGGTATGGAGACATTCTAATCTATATTCAAACCTTGAAGCTACCCCAACATATTTCGAGAGATGGTAAATGACATATACGTCATCAGGATAAAAACTACCTTATTATCGGTGACACTTTGTATTGTCGAGGGGTATATAATATTTTATGTCGTTGCTTGACTCGCAGGGAACCTAAGTCTCTACTCAATGACTCTCATAGTGGGTTGTGTGGTGGTAATTTATCCAGGCTCAGGACAGCCCATAAAACATTATGAGTCAATTCTTTTTGGCTGTCCATTTTTAAATATTGTGTTGAAGCAGTCAAGAAGTGTCACCCTTTCCAGGTGTTCACTCAAAAAATATGCTCGCACCGAGCCCCTCTTCACCAAGTCATTATCGTCGGTCCCTTCAATAAGTGGGGGGTATATTTTATGGACTATAACCTAGCCTCCGCTGCGGGGAACCAACATATTATTGTGGCCATGGATTACTTTACGAAATAGGAAGAGGCCATGCCTACAATTAAATCCAATGGTAAGACTACAACATTCTTCTTATTCGACCAAATTATAACCCATTTCAAAATCCCAAGAGAGATTTTAATTGATCATAGCAGTCACTTCTAGAATGAAATGATGAAAGATTTATCATCAAAATTGGGGTTTAAGAATGGTCATTATTTCCCTTACTATCCCCAATAAAATGGACAAGTAGAAGCAGCGAATAAATCTCTCAATACCATCTTGCAAAAAAATGTCAGCCATAGTAAATCTGATTGGGATCTGATTCTTTACCCTACACTTTCAGCATACCAAACCTCGTTAAATTCTTCCATTGGTTTCTCTCATTTTTAATTAGTACATGGAATGGATTTGATTCTTCCGATTGAATGTGAAACCCCTTCCCTTAGGTTCAAAATTGATCTCCTAACCGACACATCCAATCTTCAAGAATGCCTCGTACACTTGGAGCATCTCGATGAGTAATGTCGGGATGCCTCTATGGCTATCAAAACAAGTAAATGATGTGTTAAGTTTCAGTACGATAAGTTTGTCTATCCTTGGCAATACGCTGAGGATGAATTGGTTCTCCTTTATGACTAAGCCAAAGGACCGCTCAAGGCAAGCAAGTTCAACCCCATGAGGCATGGTCCTTATGTTGTGCGACATGTATTAGAGAAAGGAGCTTATGAATTCAAATATTATGAAGGGAGTATGATAGATGAGCCCTGGAATGGGCTCTACCTTAAAATGTATTACGTTTGATCCCTTAATCTCGAGCATGACCTTTTTATACTAGTGCATCTTAGTGTATATACATATTTTCCTTTCTGTCATCGACTTGCTTATCGGGTTTTTTCTCTTGGTTGGAAGATGTTAACATAGTCTTTAGTTTACCTAGGATTCATGGATCGTGTCAGCCATCATACATGAAACATGGCTTCCATTGCTTTGGTCATTTACTCACCTGAGATCCAACCAGTGTCTTTTGATTCTGATCATATGGATCCATCAATGAATAATGTGGTTGTGTATAGCATCGTTATAGAGCTATTACACGATGCCATTTCACATGGTGTTATATGTTTATAGATTTGCCTGATATCCCAGTTAGTTGTTTTCCAGTTGAAAGACAATAACCATGTGTGATATCCTACTCTACTCCGACGATTCCTACAGGTACAAATTTTGGAATGATACTTTGATTTTCTTACTTATAATCATATACCTAGAAGTTCTAATCATGTATCCAATGCATATGCTAATTATATTTTAGATTGGAATTTGTCACATAAGTAAGAAAAGAAAACACATTCATTCATTTACACATTGTAACATATATAAGTAAATATGAAGACCAATTTTTATTTTTTTTTATTTCATCCTTTCAAGTTAAAAAACTATGGCTTCATAGTACAAAATGGGGCTCACACCCTCAAAATACATATATGACTGATATATTATATGAGCATGGCATCTACACCTATGGCGACAGATGCATATCATGATAGCACACCACAACATTTATGAGAGGTCGAAAGAGTCACACTTATGCATAGGGTACACCCACCACCTAGCGTTGCATCACCTCTGGCAAATCCTCCTCTTGAACCACAGGAATCTTTTGTGTCAATCAAAACAGGTTCCCCTGAACATTCTATAGCACTCTCTCTGTGTATCCTTCCACTTTATCATCTCCTTAACCCATCCATCAATGTCATGGGAATCCCTCTGGTCGTCGCAGACCTACATCTATTTAACAGATAATTGTTAATACTTGATACCATACAAAAATGTTTTTGTTTTCTATTTTAGTTGAAAAAAAGAAAAAAAAAATGAAATATATAAAAACGTTTCTTAGCAATATCACCATAGGAGGAACTTGGTGGAAAAGGAATATTCGGATCCCCTCTGTAGTCGATCCCTCCATAAGGGTAGTCGTCAATGGCTATGACTTGTCAATGCGACAAGAAAAAGAGCTCATCATTATAGGGGTTGGAACCCTACCACCTCCTAGTCGCCTCATCATGTCGGTCCACCGTGACATGGCTTGATTTCGCTATCTAGGTGGAGTAATATCTACTCTAGGGATCAAACTCGGAACCCTTTCAAAGAAAAAAATACAAAGTGTGGATGAAAATCTAAAATTTCTCATTTTCCCTTGTTTGCAATCCACCAACTAGCTTTTCATATTAGCCAGTAGTGAGGTACACTAGTCATAAAAAATGGGTCATAAACACTCCACTACATAGACATGAGTGGCATCGATACCTGGTGCAATGAGGCCAACCTCGAAATTAGTGCGAGTACAAGAACGATGATATTTAAGATTAGGTTCTCGATCACCCCGATAGAAAGTTGGCTCCCTACTTTATCTTTTCCTGCAACATAGTGGGTGGAAATGTACTCCTCCATAGTCATAATACCCCCAACCCCTCGATCCTTGAGATTCACTACCTCGCCTCGACAAGAAATTCATGTGATGAAGTATATATCGTTCACTTCAATCCTCAATGGTTTCACATCAAGGTTGAAGGACTCTGTCTCTGGATCCTAGTAGTTTACTAGCAATCAGAGTAACCCCACTTGAGCCCTCATTCCCTTGAGAGCCCAAAATTTAAAAAAGACATGTATTTTTAAATCTTGTTGGGCCCTTTCATCTCTTCCCACTGCTGCATCTATCTGTTCATGCTCCCTTTCCCTCCATTCAATCATCATTGTGCAAAGGAGAAACCATTTTTTTAGTTAAGACCTTTCAAAAACATTGTCCATGGACTTGTACGTGGGATAACTTGGTAACAATCACATTTAGGGCTGCATATACGCATGCATACTTTTCTTTTACCGCATATATGGGGTCATATATGTGACCGAGTGAACTACCACCCACGTATACCCTAGTTTCCATATTATTCCCTCTAATATTCAAAAAATGGGTCCCAAAATTGAAATTTAAACCATTGAAATTGAAGAAGAGGGGATGGTCTCTTACTTTGTCTAGACAGTTTCCAATTCCATTGATCGTAGCTCCTGGAATCAACACTTGAATATCATGGGGGAAATGGCCTAAAATGCACTATGTGGGTGAAAAAAATCAAATGGTATAGTAAAATGGTCTATTTTTACTATTAGTAGAAATGTTTTAGCCACTTCCTATAGTTTTGTTGTTTTTTGACCTTATGGACTAATAACGCAGTGGAAAGACTTGGTTTTTGGTGGTTTTCTCTAGTATTTTTTTTCATTTTCTAGCTTCATACTTCATGTTCATGCCTTCGGCAGGTACATTCTTTCATTGACATATAGGATAGGTTTTCAATCTTTTTTTCATTCTTGCATCATCCAATAACTGTCATCCATACACCCTATGTACAAACCCATTTATTAGTGACAAGGAACCTTCTTACTACTACTAGAAGTGTTGTTATTAAGTGGTAGAGGCTTACAAAACATGGGTGCCCCAATTAGAACCTTTGTTCCATTTGGTTCCCATGAAAAAATTATTCCATGGGACCAGGAGTTCCTTATAGTCCCAATATGAATTTGCATTCGAAACCATATTCTTACTCACAATAATTATGAGTGTTACCTATGGGACTCCCCCCCGAGTCTTGGTTAAGATCTTTTCTGACTATCGAAAAAAAAAAAATGATTTTCGAGTGAAATTGTCTCTTTCACACTCATTAAATGGATTTGAAAGGACATCTATTTGGTATAATTTTAACCCTTTTCCAAGCCAAGTATACTACTTACGAAAAAGGAATTATCTAGTCACCATTGGCTATAAGAGTTCTCATGTGTATTATTTTATAATTTTTCGGGCCCAAGGGACTAAATCTATGAAAAAGGACATT
Source organism: Picea glauca (assembly GCA_000966675.3). Lineage (NCBI taxonomy): Eukaryota > Viridiplantae > Streptophyta > Pinopsida > Pinales > Pinaceae > Picea > Picea glauca. Next base: position 242,628 of record JZKD02S0092231.1, on the reverse strand, counting down.
TTGTGGAGTTAAGTTGTAATTTAATTCCATCATCTTGCTTGTACTATTGATCCTATCGATAGTTCCCGCTTTCTCGTTATAAGCTTCTTACCTCAGCAATTTGCATCACTAGCCAAGCAGATCCTTCTATATACCCTTTACAACTTGACACCTTGTACCCTATGAGGAAATATTCCCCCAAGTGTCCATGCCCCGCATGCACTTCCTTGCATTAAGCATAGGTAGGTTCCACTTCTTGGAGCTAGTTTCTTACTCGCAACACTCGTTTCCTCTCCTGTATAATAGCATTTCTTTTCCTATGAGAAAACATAAAGACAGGCGGAAAAAAAACATTATCTCATATCAGCAACAGTTGTGTCTCCTTTGAGTAGAGAAAAAATTTTTGAGTCCATTTTCATCCAAAGTTTGGGTTTAGCATTACCTTAGGAAGTGGAGTTCGTTACTTAGATTTTATTCCTTCGACTGATTATTATTCTAGTGCCTATGGAGATTTTTTCAATGCCTCCTCCATCACAATTTTTTATCATCAAGTCTATGTTGTCTGAGTTGTTTGTATGTCTCATTCTCTTGTTCAAAGGAAGTTTACAATCTGGTGTTGACCATTTCTTAGAACTCTTGAATTTGCATTTTGGCCATACACTCAGTGTATCTCAGAGTCATGTGAAGTTGTAGTCCTACCATGCACCCTGGTCCTACTTTCATTATGGGTAGGTAACCTTGAACCCAATAGTTTGCATCTCCTCATTGGGCGTTGACTAGGGGGTTTCCCTTATTTTTGATAGAAAGAAATATATTCACTCATTGGGATTCGTGCAATTTCTTGGATTCCATTAGCCTTTTTGGTGGTTTCCTCACCTTTGTCGACCTTTTTCCTTATTTGATGTTATTCAAAAGGTCTCTTTCATGCACTACTTACATATGGTGCATGCAAGGGATGCACAGGGTCGTTGGCTCGTGAACGTCCTATTCGTCTGATCTCCTCCTAATCATTAAGCTCTTTCTTTTTACCTCATGTTGAATGATGATAGATTCCCTAATTCTCTCCTTTCAACGAGTCTCCTTCCATAGACTTTAGCTCATCTATTCTGGAAATGAGACCTAGAGTCCTATGAGTACCTAGAGTATTGTAGTCATCAGTGGAAAGTTGTCCCATCATTGACAATTTGGAATACATCAATGTCTCCTAATCGATGGACTATTCAATTGTTCGACCTTAGCACCCTTATTCACACTTGTAGAATGTAATCGGTGCCTTGATACCTACTTTCATTATCGGTGGGTTGTCTTGCATTTGTTAACGATATAACTTAATGATCGGTAATCAAATGAAGTCCCATTGTGTTCGAGCTCAACTTCTCTATTCACATGATGTATACTTTCACCTTCAACGAATAGTGTAGAAGACCACCAAATTATAGTAGAAACATTCCTCATCTGTTGTTGTCTTTCATTGGACCAGTACCTATATGACTTTAACGATCATGGGAGATCATACTTTACTCCATTGTATACAAATATATTCATATTGATTTTGAGACTGAATTCCACTACGCCTTGTTCGTGACTATCACATCCTATGGCATATGTACTATTTGTATTTCCTATTCATGGCCATGAACAACTATTTGATATATTTCCACATGGATTTGCAGTGTAATTCAGATTGGCATCCATGTGCACAAAGTCATTATGGATTGTAATATTCTCATGAGCAACTAGTACTTCCAATTGATTCTCTATTACTCCACTTATGGGAATTATAATGCATTTCATCCATCGCATATAGTCCTCTGACCTCAAACAATAGGGGGAATACGTTACAAAAAATTTGCCTCACTCCATGCAACTTTATTGGATGGATTTCCATTTCCCTATGTATAATTGAAGTTCCCTATTTGTGCCTTCCATAGCCAAAAAATAATATTTTCCACATATAAACACCATTTCAATTCTTTAACATGCGTATACATAGGTTTCTCCACTACAACCCGCGTACATCAGGTTTGGTGCTCAAAATTAAAAATTATGTCGGGTTTCCATGCCATGTCAAGAGATCCATGATCCTTGACCTTGCATATACTGGAAATGCTTTGAATCAACCCTTTAGTTCGATTTGAGGGCTATAACTTAAGCCATATCAAATCCTTGAGGATATTCAACAATTCAAGTTTAAGAGAAAAGACACTCTGGATAAATTTGACTTCATATTGAGTCTGCATCCCTTTGTCCTTGAAAGTATGAACTCTTTGTTTAGCCCCCAATCTCTTCCTTCTTTGTGATGGAGAACCTCATTGACCCCTTTATTTGAGCTTGCCTTTGGTGGAGGATTGAATTGGTGGAGACCCAGCTAGAGGGACTTAGTTTCTTGGTTTTGATATGTTTTGTTATAGAATTTTTTTACTTATGTACTTCTCCTGATTATTTTAATAGAAATACTATTTTCTTGTCCAATTGATATCTTGCAAATATTTGAGTTATTATTCCATGGGTCTATTTGTCATGCATTTTAATGGATTATGCTAATATATATGCTAACATTATATATTATCACCATATTCTTGTGTATCTTGGTTGTCGAGGACAAGTTACAGGTATAAATCTTTGGGTTGCGTGCTCAATGGTGGTCTTCTTCGAAGATCTAGAAGAGGTAGGCTCTTATCCTTATCTTGTTATAATTTCATTTATATAACATACTTGGGATTAGATTTTATTTCTGCATGTCATTCCTTGTTTTTTGGTTTACGCCTTTCCATAGAGATATTTTCCTTGTAACAAGTATAAGACTAAATATTGGATCCAAAGGAATCTTTATAGTGATATTCACCTACACAAAGGACAAGAATAAAGTCTTTAATGAATTACCATATTTATTTAACTCAACATGGCTCCATTTGAGGTATTTTTTGAATCGTTTTTCCCTAGAAAAGGAATAATTCACATCCACCCCAGTTTCGATTAGATTTTACTCTCTCCCTCATGAGTTTTGGCTTCTAGAAACCTAGAAGGAATAAGAAACATCTTGGGATCCTTTGTCAAGATCTTGGAGATAGAAAAGGAAACCAAGTATACATACTATGCAATAGTCTGCATCTACTTGAATGTGGCAGGAAATTTACAAGAATCAATCACCATTTCATTCTAGGATGAGGAATGGGTTCAACCCATAGACTATGAGAAAAAATTTTCATATGTAGGAATTACCACGAACATGGGGATCTTTTTAGATATTTCCCATAGAATACACATCATACTAATAACACAGGTAAGGAAGAGAAGGACACAGATGGTTTTGTAAAAATTCCCAATAAGAGAAAGGCGATACGTAAGGGGAACAGTAACATAGGGGAAAATTATAAGAAAGATGAAAATAGTTTATAGATCTTATCAGACACAAAAAGCATGGAGAAAACTCCAACAGGGAAGAACCAAAGGGTAGAAAATGAATAGGTGCAACCGACGAACCTGGAATTCAAGAACAAAGAAATAAAAAAATGTCGTCGAAAATATCAAGGCAAGAATAACCCAGAAAAGGAAACAAAGGAAATTAAGATTTAAGATCTAGAGGATCTTGAAGACCCCCAAGATGAAATAAAGAAGGAGTAACACACCCAATTATTAGAACCAAAAGACATGGAAGTAGACATTAAAGCTCCGATGGTGGTTCATGGAGAACATGAAATCAAAAATATGTAGGTGGGACAACTTTGAATGCTCCAAAGAGATCTTCTCAAAAAAAAGAGAAAGGAACAAACACAAGATAATACATCCTCATCCCTGGGGAACCTGGGAATAAAATCAAACCCTCTGAAGAACATCAAAAATGAAGTTTGGGAGGACAAATAAAAAGAGTTGCAAACCTCATAAACAAGTCCTCAAAGAAAAGGGTTGTAAAATATTTCAATGCTAGTTTCTTGGCCTTGATTCTGAAAGAAAATGAAGCAAACTGTGCAAATAAGTTCATACCTATCTCTTTCTGCAATGTAGTTTACAAAATTATAACAGAAATCATTGCTAACAGACTTAAGCCTATTCTCTAGGAAATTACTTCATCAGAACAAGGGGGTTTTTTTGAAGGAAAGAAAATCCTAGATGGAATAATTATTTCCCATGAAGCCATTCACTCCCTTAAAATCAGTAGAAAAACGTGGATGATATTAAATCTTGATTTATCTAAATCCTACGATCAAATTAATTGAGATTTTTTAAGAGAAATTTTTGTTGATTTTGTCTTCAATTGATCCTAGATTCATTAGATAATAAACCTTATCTCTTCGATGCTATTTTGTATCATGGTTAATGGTTGTCCCTCTCCAACCTTAAAATCCTCCAAGGGGTTAAGATAGGTGAGAACCGAGTTGTCCCCTTACCTCTTCATTATTCTTGTTGAATTTTTGGGGTGTTACTTGAAGAAAACCATTTGGGAAGGCCACCTAAAGGGTTTCTCCTTCTCCTCTCAAAAATCCCCCATGTCTCACCTCCAATTTGTTGATGGCACCCTTATTCTAGGACAACCTACAGTGCAGGAGGCCAAATCCATCAAGAGAATTTTGGATCTTTTTTTTACAACATCATGCATGCAACTTAACCTAGTAAATCCCATCATTTTCTTTTTCAATACCCCCCCCCCCTCCCATAATTCAACAAAGGATTACTATAATTTTTGGTTTCCATAGATCCTATCTTCCCTCGAAATATCATGGGGCCCCTCTTTTAGACAAATCCTTAGCAAATACTAGGTAAGAGCTCCTAACTAAAAGAGAAGATCGCTTGAATTATTGTTCCTACAGATTCCTTTCTCTTCCTAGGTGAATTATGTTAATAAAATCTATCTTAATGGCCATTCCTATTTATTTGTTTTATGTTCTTGTGCCTCCCATGCATATCATTTACAAAATATAATCTATTCAGAGGAACTTCTTGTGGTGTTGTAGTAAAAAAGAAAAAAGGGCCTTGATTTCCTAGGAAAATTTGTGTGAACCAAAATCCCATGGAGGCTTAGGTCTCAAAGAACCTCATAAAATGGGACAATCCCTGGTGGAAATTGTTTTTGGATATGAATCAAAATCTGGAGCTTCTCTGGGTGAAAATATGGATGGGGAAATATGCCATAGATATCCCTCCTCGGGACTGGAACAGATTGCAAGGGGACCGTCTAGGCTCACTTATATAAAAATATGCTTGGAAAAACCACGTTTTAGTTCAAACCCATAGTTTTTGTGAGCTTCATGATGGAAAGTCGACCCCGTTTTTGGAGGATGCATGGGAGAAACTCGCTTCCCTAAGTTCAGAGGAATCACTGAACCCAATTCAAGAAACGTTGCTTGGGATAGGCCAGACGAAGGTTTCCTAGTATTGGGAGGACACCCATCATCTAGTCAAAGGTATTTCCACATCCTAGATAAATCCTTCTAAATGGAAAATAGACTAGAGAGGAACCTATCTTCAAGCCTCAAAAGATACCCTCAAGGATTTCCCCCGTCCTCTTAGGAAGGGTTAGGACATTAATCGTTGGGGAAAAAAGGGTCGTGGGAACTTCCACATCAAGGAGGCTTATCAAGAAGCCGTGGTATTTTAGGACATACGTAAAAGATCATCCTGGACCAAAGATTGGAAATCTCACATGTGGCCTAAAATTGCCACCTTTATATGGTTGGTAATCAACAAAAAATACTAATCCTAGGATGGAGTCATGAAGAGAGGACTCAAAGGCCCCTCCATTTGTCTAATTTTATCTCAAGAGGGAGAAATACTGAACCATATCCTCAACTCCTACAGCATAACCTCAGAATTGTGGGACTGAGGGGCTCTCCTCTTTTGAACCTTAGACAGAAATAGACAAGACATCATAAAAAAAAATCAAAGAATGGAGAATTGATCCTTACCAAAACACAATTCAAAACCGCGCTTGGACCCTTTTCCTGTGATTTCATCTAGGGAACTTGTGAAATATAGAAACATGAGGATATTATGAAATTATCCTCTCCCCTTGGACCATCTCTGGTAAGATAATTTGAATAATGTCTAAGAAACTATCGCTATGGGGCCCCAACAAAAAGAGGACTAGACCACAATGGGAGCTAAAAAAGGAATTTTAGTGAACTGGAGCATAAGAAAAGGGCAGATTCTACCTCCTGAGCCCACTACCCAAATCCTGAGATAACAAATTCAAGTGACTTGGTAATCCCCCACAAAGGGATTTCTGAAATTGAACTTCAATGGATCATCAAAGGGTAACCCTAGTCTAGTGGGAGTGGGAGATATTTTCTAAGACACTTATGGATAAATGGTTAGTATTTATACTACAAGAATAGGGCATAATACCAACGATGGGGCTAAACCAACAAGGGTACTTTCAGGTCTGGAAATGGCAAAGGACCTTGGGTACTCGGTGATTATTGCAAAAGGAGACTACCAAATCCTTCTCTTAGCCTAGGTAAACTCATTAACGGAGCCTCCTGAGACCATGTTTCAAAGAATTAGTGTTTGTTAGCAGGTCTCTCGAAGGTGGACCATCCTATCAAGGGCATGTCAGCAATAATTCTAAGTCACATTCGACGTCAAGTTAATTCAATGGTTGACTATCTAGCCAACGTGGCATTGGGACATCCCTAAGGTGAATCTCGATGGTTATGGAAGGATGTGGAGGAGGGAGATTTTAGAAATAAATTAACATGTCTCAACCAGAATGACAATCCTCTTCTCCATGTGAGGATAGGTGGGGAGCCAAACACACATCTAGTGGAGCTTTCATAAGCCCAGGTGTCATTTTGAGGAAAGAGTATCCTCCAAGAAGCCAAAATAAATTCATTTCATAGGAAGGGGGAGAACTATGACTGTCTTTCAGTTATCATTTGAATATGGTGGTAAATTTAATGGAAAATCGACATCATGAACCAGAGGAGGTTTCATTACATATGGGTGGTAGCATGACGAGGTCACCATACCTTAACCCAATTGATCTAATAATGAACAAATTTTGTAAGCCCAAGTCTCAAGCAAATCTAGTCCAGTTTGGGTAATAATGGAATAAAGTGGAAAAGGGATGAGATCATTCCTTTGGGGAAAGGTGCCCTCAATATAAGAGGAATATGGTTAACTAATTCCAAACTATTGTTATTTTGTATCTAAGTTTTTTTTTCTATTGTAGTAGGATTTGTTGGGTTTATGGGTGGGGGATATTTGATTAGAAGTTCTCACCCAGGACAGGTTGTTTCCCTTTCCTTTTTTCTTATGACTTAAGTGGCCATCCCATGACATCGGAAGTTATAATCCTCTATATGTGTTTGTCATCTAGCAGGATTAAGAGAATTGAAATCAGTCTCCTGCTCCATGTCATGGAAACAGGGAGATGCAAAGTTCAAGTCAGGAATAAGGCTACTCCCTCGAGGAACTTTAATCCCAAGAACATGAGAGGTGGAGGGGAAACAACCCTGAAAGAAGTATTCCTTTATCAATTGCAAAGAAGCAAGGGAAACAAGAGAGGACAAAAACATGTACTACAACCTGTGCTTAGTAGAGGAAAAATTAACGACGGGGAATGATCAGAAGGTGGTCATGAAAAAATAAAGTGTACAACGGATGAGGAAATCCTTCAGATTGCAAACGAGTGGATCCCCCATTTGGGCCAATCGAGGACAAGGGACACAAAATTATTTTTTCTAGCTAAGGTTTATTGGATGACAAAACCAATTGTGGTGCAAGCAATGGCCCAAAAACAATAAGAAATCTAAGCCACTCGTTATGCTATCTAAGTTTTAGAAGTGAAGTTTAAGATATTTTTCAAGGAGCAATATGGAATTCGTTTCCAGTAATGATCCCAGACTTCCAGGCTACTCAGAATTGTTAGAAAGAGGATCAAGGGGGTCTTCTGGGATCCCAAGAGAACCCCATTTAGGCGGATGAGAATGAGGAGTGGACAAATTCTATGAAATTCATAAGGAGTATCTTGTCAAGTGAGCAAAGCAATCAGGAAATATACAGGGCCTTGGAGACCTCAAGTTTTAATCATTCCTCATGTTATTGGTTATGCTCGTGTTAGCATTTGAGGTCACTCCTAGACTATTGTAGGTGTGAGCCTAATACCCATTAGAATTTTTGTAGGTTTATAAAAAAGTAAGGTTTTGTAATCTCGAGTGTCATGAATGGATGAGAAAATCAATTTAAGATATCAACACAAAATCTCCACACAACATACTCCAACAAGCAATGCTTGAACAATCTTAGATAAAAATTTTAATATTAGTGAAAAGATATAAGAATGAAGAAGAAGAATGAAATATATAAACCAAGTTACATCTGGCACTTTGACATACATACAATGGAATTCTTAGTAATAAGGAACCCCCTGGTCAAGAAGAAAATATGCTTTGACAATACTTGCATTAACAAATTTACAATAAATCAATGACTGTATATCATGAACACAAGTGATAAAGATAAATCCTTCATCAATAGATAATACTAAAGAAAGACAAGAATAATAACATGCGAGAGTAGAAAAGGAGTTGATCTTCAATTACTCAAGAGTCTTAAGTTTGTACATACATAGTGTGGGAACTTTTTATAGACTCCAACCAAAAGATAAATCTTCACATCCAACCATTCCAACCCCTCTATTGGAGTCATATCAATCTTTAAATAGAAAATTTCATCAATAATTCCTCTATGACTCATTACCTAGATCTAGCATAGGATTATGTGCCTTGGAGAGATGTGGAAATAGACAAACAAATAGAAAATTAACAAACTGCTAGATTCCAGGAAGTTGTTGGTGATGATAAATGCAACTACAGCCAGCTCATGTTTGGAGATCTAGTGGAGATGGATGTTAGGTACAAGTGTATCTTGATGTATATATTCCTCCTAGGGAACCATTTGAACCTCCTTTAACAACTGGAATCTCTCCCATAACTCATATTTATCAGACTATTAGAGTTCACAATGCATCTGCAAGATGTGTTGTGAACTTTTCTGTAGGTGATGTTTTCAACACTTATCCCAAATGACGAACTGGGTTGGGATGATTTTTGGTGAGAAAGTCAATGACAATATGATTATTCTCCAAAAAACATTTTAGAGAAACCCAATTCATATTTTAAAATATATGATGAAAATACGATTTTCCAACATACTAATTTGCAGCAAACTATTTCAATTTCAGTAGGTTCGCAACGCCTCTACAAGATTCGCTGCAAACATTCTTGTACATGACAATTTTCTTTCTAATACCTTTGAAAGTGGGATTTCTCTCTTTATAAGGAGATCTTTAATAGATTTTGATTTGGATGTTTGTTGAGCTAGTGATTTAGATGCATCTTCTTCCATGGCAAGTAAACAAGAGTACAAACCTCTCCGATAATTGTTGCCAACAGACCGTGTTTTGAAATATTGTAGAATCAGGGTTTGTTTCCAATGGTTGTAATGATTAGGTTTTATGTTAGAATAAGTGTTGCAGAAACTAAGATGTAAATAGAGATAGAAGCTTGGATACAATGATGACAACTTGAGGCTGAATGAGGTCTCAAATAGAAAGATTTTTTGAAGCAACTATGAAAAATAGAGAGTTTTTCATGCTAATTTAGTTTGCAACAGGTGGGTTTGTAGTGTGATTTATTAGTTCACATCATGTTGATTAATTTTGTATAAAATGGATTTATCGTTGCAAGAATAAGATGCAAGTTACCCTTTGACTAGAAAACGTGTATCCTAGATCTACATAAAGGTTTGAAGGACAAGAATGTGAAATATAAACAAGCAAAGAGGAGTTTGCAACACCAATTGTATAAACCAGTTTGCAACAGTAGCAGTTCACAACACTAACGAGTTAGCAACAATATAAAGTGGTTACAAGAAATAAATATAAGCTTGCATTTGGATTATGATAGTAGGTAACCAAAGAATTCATGAAGGATTTAAAACATAGAGGGTATGAATGGATTAAGGAAAACCTATAGTTTGCAGTGAGTAGAAAACTTGTAGCAATTAGGGCTAAATGAAAATAATTTTTGAGGCAGTGGAATTTGAATCATAAGCACAATACTTGGTATATAAAGCTCACTTCATGTTGAAGAAAATAAATCCAATAGTCCTTTAATATTTTAATCCACCATCAACTGTTATAGAAGAGTTCACAGAGCCAAGAGTCTGTAGTGACCAGAAGTTTGCAACGAAATGAACCAGACTGCAGTGCACCCTTTGCAAACAAAAATGAAAGTAAAAAAATGATAAATCCTTCTTTTGAGATCGACCCTTTGAAGATGATTGATGAGGAGATGGTGCTTGACTCCTATACATTCTATGTGTTAACATCTGGATGCATAGGGGATGTATACCTACCTATGACGCTCCAAGAACATTTACAGTTCTAGTGCCTTATCTGTCAATTGAATATGATTCTAATTTCAAAAAATGTTCACCTTCTTGTAGGTTAAATCATCTTACAGAGACAAGTTTCTAGTTCCATTGGGCATGGAATCATTATAAGCTCTCTAATCTATAACACACCCTATCAAACAAATATACATGCTCGAATGCGAGCTTATTCATCACACACCCTACTTCTAACCAAATAAGTTGAGCTGATTATGTGAAAGAGAATTTCCAATGCAACAATGTAATCATTTTTCCGACAGAATGATCTTCTTGTTTGCAGTAAAATGAATAGGTGCAAAAATAATAAAGTCTTAGAAATGGAATAAAAAACTCATACTCATTGTTGAAAGATGCTTGTATGTTGAACAATACAGCATTGAAAACCTTTGGAAAGACCATTTCCATGTAACTGGCCACTAGTTCATGAAACCCATGACATAAGTCCTATTGATGTATAATCTTGAACTGCTCATCTATCATTTATGTTATATTTACAAGCCTAACATCCACTTGATATCCTTGAAGAAACTCATAATCAACACTTATTTCATATGATCCAGGACAACAAAATTCCCTTTAATATGTCCATAAGTTTTTTGAGTAGAAATCTCTTTAACATCATTCAAAGGAAGGGCATCACGATGAGAAAATAACAAACTATCTTCATAGATTTCAGCAGCACGAACACTATACTCAATAAAAATTGCATTATGCTGGATTGTTTCACTATCTTCAATAGAATCAAATGCAATATTATCATTCAAAGTCTTGTAAAACTCTACATGTGTTGATGCAAAATATTGATCCTCTAAATCATCCTTATAACCATAAAAAACAAGAAAGTCTCCACAAACATTTTGAATAGAAAATCCATGACTATTAGAAACTTCTGACGTAATATCAAAGGTATCTGTAATATGAATATCATCAGCTCCACCATAAATACACTATTGAACATCTTTTTTTCTGAAAATAAAAACTAGATAAGATTTCATCAGCTAATGAGTCTTGTTGTGCTTCATAAACATTTAATTCCTTCTCATTATCATTGTATTCATCATAAATTGGAGAAACTTGATAAATTTCTAATGAAAAAGATGTAGATTTATGTTATTTTATACTATCATCAACAATATGAATTTCAAACATATTTGGAGCAACTATCGTATCATAGTTACTACTACTAGAAACATTTGGATAAATGGCAAATGCATCTAGAGTATCATTGTCATCATCTTCAATGTCATAATGTTGAAAATATTCCTGTTGTAAAACATAATTATAAGAGGATACAATAGAGAATGAGACGTCCTCCTCTTCCATAACATAATCATCCCCTTCCTCTACTCTATTAGAAGAAAAATCTAGTAAATACTGAGTGTATGATGTATATCCCTCACAACAATGCTAAAAAAGTCTCTCATATGGATAAAGTTTCTTGTAATATGAATAAAAATTAGCATGAAAATCATTCAAAGATGAAATACTAGAGGCATGAAGAGTTTTGTACCATTGTCTTGCATAGCCATCTAATGAATATGTTGGCACAGGGGAAGACCTAGGGATCAACGCTTACAACAATGCACCAACAAAACCCTAACTACCAACCCTTTCACCAACACCTGCGAAGCAGATCAAGTCTCACTCGAGGTAGAGGAAGGGGTGGTTGCAGGAATCAGATGTCTGCAACCTTAGCTGGGACACAGATCTGTGATTTTAACACCTTGAAAGAGCACTTACCAGTTATAGCTCATTAATATTTAGTCTTAGTTTACAGCACAACTAAACCCTAACAATAGCTCAGCGCAGTATTCACATAGATCCAATATATTCAAACACTAAGCATACCAACATAGATCAGATCTAGTATTCATTCACATTATTCATCACAAATATACCATAATAGATTCCTCTATGTATACATCAGTGCACTAAGAATTTAACCATATAAATAAGAGAACAAACATAAAGCACAACACAACCACAACACAGGATATACGTGGTTCACCCCCACCCTGGGGCTATGTCCACCAACTCTTCTTCTTTATTTACTTCTTTCAATCTTCTACATGCACAAAACCATGATATCTTACCCCACAGAAGACAATAGATCTGTGCGCACTCGGCTAGATCCTCCTTCCTTGAGTTACAACAGAAAGCCTCTTCACAGACTCTTACAATCACTTGCACTTAGCTCTGCAAGTTCTCAAGATAGCATGCACAAAACACTTACAAGTTGCACTTAGCATAGTGTCTAGCCTCTCTTCAATCACATAGATCGAACTACTTCCTACATCACCTAACTTTCTATTTATGAATTACAAAAAGGGGCTAAACATGGGTAAACCCATGGCCCGAGATCCCCATACCTATTACATAAGCTCAATACCCAAAAATCCCTAAAAACGGGCCGAGATCCCACAATCTCTGCGTTGACTTGCGCTCTGGCTTTGAAAGCTTGTCGAAGTCCCAAAAGTAGGTCAAACATGACCAAGGATCCTAAAAACTTGGTCAAGGGCCAACAAGCCCCTAAAACTCACATGTGACACATCCCGAGTCACTCAGGTCTGGGTATCTCTCCTTCAAAAGCCTTGAGCTTGGCTTGAGCTGCTTCAACATGTTGCTATGCCACGACCTCCTATTATACAAACTCTTGGATTAATATTTCATTGACAAGTCCCTCTAAGCCTTGTTCATCTGTAGTGATGACTTGCTCCAGTTTTGCTCCTCAACCTTCAATCTATGTGATATTTGGCAAGCCTCATCCTATGTTGGTTGGATCCTCTGAGTCACTTCCATGATTTTTCTTTGAATGGTGTGGACTTGCTGTTGAGAAGTGCGATGTTCTTGGGATCACTTCATCCTCTCAATGACTAATCGGGGCTTTAACTACTCTTGTATTGTTTCTTCTTGCTTCTTTGCCTCTTGGAGTTGTGACTCCAATGCCTTCAATTCAAGTTCCTCAGTGAGTCACTCATAAGTCTGGGCACTATGATTGCTTATTTGTTTACATTCCATAGTGAGGTCCTTGATTCTTTCAACTGTGCTTCGAGCAGTTGCTTCTCTTTGATCGTAAACATCCGACAAAGTGTTGCGCACTGTTCATATCTCTAAGTTTGCTATTCTTTGTTGAAGCTATTGGATCACTTCCATGAGCTACACTACTTGATGCTTCACTCAGTCTTTTGCCTTTGTCTCTAATCCCTTCATAGAGTGAAGTTCTCTTTTGACTGTTTCTTTGACTCCAAGCTACTTTGTGAGAAACTTCTCTTTTCTTACTTGACCTGCGCCCTCTCTTCTTCAAAATTGGCTTGAAGGTCATCCTTCTCCTTTTGTGTGACCCAACGTTTCTCTACCATTTCTTCTCAGTCTTGTTTCAAGGCCAATGTGGCTTGGTCTTCCTCATCTTATGCTTAACGAAGGTGAGCTTCGGTCACATCAACTAGTCTGCGGAGTTGGGCAGGCTCATCTCCCAACTCCAGTTCTTTTGATGGTGGGGGCGCAGTGGATACTGCGCGGCTGAATTGAAGGGCTTGTTTTACCCCTCTGAGTTCAACCTTGATCCTATCATACATATCCTCCTACTTGGCTTCATGTTTCTGCAAGATGTCCTACGAGGGATCTGCTATAGCTGTGATGATGAAGTTGAAGTCATCTACAGTGAGCACAGTCTGCATCTTAGTCAAGATGGCTTTGGATTTATTTCAAGAAGTGGGTTTTTTGGGGGAAACCTTCCTTTTCTTCAAGGGATCAGCCTCATCAACAGGATCCCTAGGTGGTGTTACTTCACCCTACTTCTACTGATCTTCTTTTTTGTGGGTATCTTTTTGATCTACTTCGTCAACACCCGCTCGACCAGGTGATACTGAAGCAGTTTCTTCCGATGTGTTGCTCAATTTTTGGACCTCTTTGGTATTCTTCCTTCTGTTGGGTCTAGGAGTATCCTTTACTTCATGAGTGGTCTCAGGGCTGCTGAATAGTTCAGGATCTGACATTTATGTGGGTTCAGCAAGGATGAGGAGATCTGCAGACCATTCCTTGGTTATCTCTTTGAGGTCCTCCTCTGTGAGCTTGTAGTATGACTGAAGTTATTCTTTATGCTCATCTGCGAGCGCGGTGACATAAATGAAGTTTCAATCTATGCGGAACTTCATGAGGGGTCGAAACCAATGTAGGGTTTTTGGCATCATGCGAGGGATAGCTTCGATAGCCCTCTTCAGTTGGATATAATATGTATGAAATATCATGTTCGACTGCCACTATTTTCCCATATCGCTCGAGTACCAAATCATGGTGAACTTCGCAGTGAGCGACTCGAATGACTCAATGTTCGGGAAGGTCGCACCTTCTGGCATTTCCCAAGAGGTAAATGTGATGAGGATCAGGAGCTAGCTAAAGTGGAACTCATAGCCCTCATCTTGAGCTTCGTAGTAGTCTAATTCCAACTGGTTGACCAAGTACTTCACCCAGTTCATATGGAGTCCTTCTACACATTTCTCAGCGAGGTCAACAACGAATCCTGTGACCTGTGTAGGTATGTTCTTTCTTACGATATTTCTTGTGATCAGCTAGTAGGCCAAGTTCACTGTGTCATTCTAGATGGAAGCTACCTTGTAGCCTCTTGTTCCCTTTTCTACATTTTCATATGTGTCTTTGATCTTCTGTGCCAATGCATGATCTATAGCCTTCCCTGGGTAGAAGTTTTGCGGGTCAGATCCTTGCATCCTCAATCCTGTGATCCTATGGATCAACGTCAGATCGACTGTGATGCATTGGTATAGCCATAGGTATTCACCATGGTAACATGAGAGAAGGATATTAACACACGCGTTAACCTCCTGGTGCCTTCCAAAGTGCATAATCTTCGTTACATTCAAGAGGGTGGACTACACGAGGTTCATAGTCCATGGATGGGGGATTATTTTTGAGTTCTTCCCCTTCGTCTTGGTCAAGTATTTGTAAGGAGTGAGGATACTATGGTTCTTGTGGTCTCCTAGGTCGAATGTGTTGAACTTCAACATCACGATATTATCTTGTTGCACTCTAACTGCATGTATCCCATTCGGGAGGTACACAGTAACCAAGGTATAATCAAAGTCTCTTGGGAAACTATCACAACTCACCGCGCCAACCAGAGGCGGGATGTAGTTGGGTAGGATGGTCAATATTAGCTTCGTGTTTGCCAAGTCATCTCAGTTCTTATTTCTTTTCTCTGCTACTATTCGGGATGGTCTGGATCCGTGAGCAGTCGATGGAGAGTCTTTCGCTCCTCTCATTTATGACGCTTGAATACCTGTGGACATTACTTTTTCAGCCATGAGATCGATGAGAACTTCTTCGACGGCTTTCTCTGCGGCGTTGATCTCGTCTGACATACATGTTTAGATCGGATAACTCGAGTGGATGAATGAGTTTTAAAGACAATGGAACATGTGTCTATCTCAATAAACACAGCACGGTAGCAATGAGTTGGAACCATTTCCCAACAATGGAACCATTTGTTGGCACAAGGGTAGACCCAGGGTTCAATGCTTACAACAATGCACCAACAAAACCATAACTACCATCCCTTTTGTAAACACCTGCGAAGAAGATGAAGTCTCACCTGAGGTAGAGGCAGGGGTGGTTGCAGGACTCAAATGTCTACAACCTTAGCTAGGACACAGATCTGTGATTGTAAAACCTTGACAGAGCACTTAGCAGTTATAGCTCATTAATATCAAGTCTTATTTTACAGTGCAACTAAACCCTAACAATATATCAATGCAATATTCACGCGGATCCAATAGATTCAAGCACTAAGCATACCAACACAGATCAGATCTAGCATTCATTCACATTATTTAGCACTAAGTTACAATACTAGATTCTTCTAAGCATACATCAGTGCACTAAGCATTTAACGATATAAACAAGAGAACAACCATAAAGCACAACACAACCACAACACGAGATATATGTGGTTCACCCCCACCCTGGGGCTACATCCACCATATCTTCTTCTTTATTTCTTTCTATCAATCTTCTACATGCACAGAGCCATGATCTCTTACTTCGCAGAGGACAGGAGATCTGCGCGCACTCCACTAGATTTTCCTTCCTTGAGTTACAACACAAAGCCTCTTCACGATCTCTTACAATCACTTGCACTTAGCTCTGCAAGTTCTCAACATAGCATGCACAAAGCACTTACAAGTTACACATAGCACAGTGTCTAGCCTCTCTTCAATCACATAGATCGAACTACTTCCTACATCACCTAGCTTTCTATTTATGAATTACAAAAAGGGCCTAAACATGGGTAAACCCATGGGCCGACATCCCCATACTCGTTACATAAGCCCAAAACCCAAAAATCCCTAAAAAGGGCCTGAGATCCCACGATCTCCACTTCAACTTGCACTCCGCCTTTGACAGCCTGTCGAAGTCCCAAAAGTAGGTCAAACATGATCAAGGATCCTCAAAACTTGGTCAAGGGCCAAGAGAATACATGAACATTTTCATCATTACATCCTCATGATGTATATTCAATCGATCCATGCATTGATGAAACTTGATCACATGAATTGGCAAATGCTCCTCATCCTTTTCTATGAACTGTGGAAGAAAATATCCCCATATATCTATAGTGGTAA
Source organism: Picea glauca (assembly GCA_000966675.3). Taxonomy (NCBI): domain Eukaryota; kingdom Viridiplantae; phylum Streptophyta; class Pinopsida; order Pinales; family Pinaceae; genus Picea; species Picea glauca. The sequence goes on along the minus strand of JZKD02S0092231.1, from coordinate 225,622 downwards.
GATAATTAGGGAAACCAGGAATGTCAACAAAATTGAAAGGAGAAAATCTTTCAACCACAATGGCTTTCATCCAAGCATCTAATTATGGTGACATTGTGAACCAGTGGAGTCACCGATGGATTCTCGAACCATGGAGTCACTAGGTGAAGGTTGAGCAACCTGAATGTGTCCAAATTCAGTTCACCATCTAAAGCTATAAATATACTTTGTTGTTCTCCAAGAGAATATCTTCTTCATTTCCATCCCTGACAACAGTGCAATAAATATTAGCATTATAAGTCACATGTAGACTACTATAGGTGTAAGCCTAATCCCCATCAGAATTTATGTAGGTTTATAAAAAATTAAGGTTTTGTAATATCAAGTATCATGAATGGATGAGAAACTCAATTGTAAGATATCAATACAAAATATCCACATGATGGTGCAGGAGCATCTCTCCACATCAGCCTGACAGCCACATTAGCGAATACAAATCAGACATTGAAGAGAGAGGCGCAGCCTCATTTGAAAGCTGAATTCAATGTAATTAAATGCTTAGGTTGTTGAATCGTGAAGCCGTGCCTTTGCGCAGGCTGTAGATAAGATAGGCCTTTAATGTTTTGTAAGGCTGAGATCTGGATCTGGATGTTGGACTAGACAACCCATTCAATGTAATTGAATAAAGTAGGTAGATTGGAGGGAAGAGCTCGAAGAGCCCCCTCATGTAAAAGATCTATTGTATCTCTTTAGTAGTTAGTAGAGATAGCATAGAGAAGAGAGTGGAGTGGAGTGGAGATAGATAGAATCTACAAGTAGAGAGTAGAAGAGGAGCCGAGACCTTGTTACAGTCCGTGCTCAGGAACACCTTGTAAAAATAGGCATTTGCCATTTTAATATAAATAGAAGTAGTTTTTCTAACTTGTTATGTGGGTGTCTGTGAGTGTTCTATTATGATATGAATGTATGTTGTAGATGTATGTTGTAGGTTTGCATTTGCAGGAGTATGTTTGATTTCAGGTGAAGGTCTTTGAGGTTTCATGCCATGAGGGCGTGACAGAGTACTGCAGTCTCTGAATACCAGTGCACTGAAGCACTTTTATATTCTGCAGGTTCAGAAAAAGACATGATGTGGCACAGGAACTAGAGTCAACAACTCAGAAAAAAGACCTCAAGGTTGTTGAATACCTTGGAGGCTAGGCTGTGGGAGAACAGCACAATTGCAGACAGAATCTCTGGGGAGTTTTGTGAAGCTCTACCAAGTGGGCATCGAGCATATGCATGAAGGTGCATTGAAAGGAACTCTGTTGTGAGTTCAAGAAGAACCAGAATCACTGAGGATCCTGAGAGCTCTACGAAGTGGGAATTGAGCAGATGCACAGTGATGCATTAAGGAGAACTTTGTTGTGAGTTCAAGGGAACCAGAATCACTGATGATTCTGAAGAGCTCTGCAAAGTGGGCATTGAGCAGGTGCAAGGAGGGAACAGAGGACAAAAATACTGGACATTCTATGAAAAGATACTCTGCTAGGTGGGCATTGAGACAGTGTGCAGACATGCACAGAAGAGAAGAGAACCCTTTGAGTTCTGGAATTTAGAGGAAGAATCCACTAAGGGATCTTCACAGGGTTATTGAATACCCTACAGACTCAGCAAGAAGCTTCTTGAGGCAGAGGATAGCCAGGAGGGCATCCAAGTATTCTCCATTTGTGGGAGAAGAAAGAAGGATAAAATCCCTTAGGGGTCTAAGCGTTTGAGAAGATCAGGAGAGACAACACTTTGTGTGCATGAGAATACTCTACAAGGAGTGCAGAAGCTTCATAACCCTCTGATAGGTTCAAAGTACTCAAAGATCAAGAAGATCAACATTTTTATACGCGCGGTGAAGCTCCAAGGGTGAGGAGTTCGTAGAGGAGAAGGAAGCCCAAGGTTGAAGCCTCTAGAAGATTGAAATTCTTCCAAGTCTCAGAAGACAGTGTGCAAGCTCAAGAGGGAGACCACAACAGCCGTCGGATCAGGGAGAAAAGAGATCTAGACCATTGAAGATTTCACGTCCAGGAAGGAAGCCTAGGAATGAGCACACAGGAAGAAACGATATGCACCATCAAATCTAGAGTGAAGAACTTGACAACCATCAGATCTGTCAAGAGTTACACCGGGGTTAAAGCTTCGTGAACAGGAGGGTGAAAGTCCTGAAAGGATTGACTTATCGAGATATCGGCGTTCGAGATATCGGAGTTCTTGAGGTCGAGAAATTCGAGACATTTCAAGTCTCGAAATAGTGAGATTGAATCTGAGCCGTCCGTTTGTGGAGACGTGTGGCGGGGATCGAGCAATCCATCGGTATATCACCTATCGGGGTTTTGAGTTGATAGAGAATTTTTGTCATCAGGGTATCAAAAACTCTGAAATCATGAGATTGGATTGGGGTCGTCCATCAGTAGGGATACATGGTGGAGATCCAGACCATCGGAGAAAGTCCTGATAGAAAAGTCAACCGATGCATCGGGGTTCGACGTTTCGCGAATCCTGAGGGCAAGACTTCCGGAGCATCAGAAGTCGCAAAATCCCGAGAGTAAATCAGAACCATCCATCAGTTGGGGGACACGTGGGCGAGATCAGGAGCCCATTAGAATTTAGGAGATCGAAGGGACAAGATGCCGGAGTATTTCAGTAGCAAAAACTCCAAAATTGCGAGAAGCGATCAGGACCGTCCATCATAGGAGGATGCGTGGAAGAGACCAGAGCATTCGGGAGATTTCCTGAAAGGAAAGCTATCTATCGTCATTACGAGCATTGGGATATCAGAAATCCTGTGGACAAGAGGTTTATGCATTTCGGCATTGCAATGTCCGAAACCCTGAAAGGAGATAAGGTTGCGGTCTTATGAGAGGTGGTCATGTGGACTAGGGTATAGCTAAGAGGGACTAAGGTGAGAAAGGCCATTTCGGGAGCCAAGAGGTCGAGAGGTCAGACTTTTGAATAGGGAAATCCTGAAGGACATAAGACTGCGGTCTTATGAGAGCTGGTCATATGGACTAGAGTGTATCCAGGCGGGGCTAAGGAAAAAAGGGGCGCATCGGAAAATCAGAGATCGGGGATTCAAGAGGAAGGGAACTCTTGACATCAGGAATTAGAAAACCCCAAAACCCAAAAGTATATGCATTTTCCTGTTGAGGAAAGAGCAGCGGTCGTATGCAAAGGTCGTGATAGGGAAAGAAGGACCTGTGGATCGGGATTTTAACAGAGATTCCAGCAAAGAATCAGAAGATCCACTTCAGCTCGAGGGTGGAGATTGAACGATCCTTTTGACCGGGAGGTCGGGCACAAAGACCCTACGGGGTACGCGGCTACGTCAAATTTTGGTATCAGAGCCTGATTCTTGTCTGTATATTTCAGGCGAGGGAGGCATAAGAGGTAAAGAGCACTCTGATACGTGTCAGTTTGGTATCAGAGCGAGAACTCTATTTGTATATTTCAAGCAGAGGGAGAAGATGGAGTCCTGAAAACTCTGTAAGGATTGTTCACAGGTAGGCAACAATCCATAGACAGTCAGGAGGACTATGGAGGATGAAGCTGGGACACTTAGAGATGCAGAGTGACAATAGCAGGTTTGCTAGGAGAGCAGACAGGGACAACGACATGGCTACTAAAGGTTGTAAGTATGCTGGGAGGAAAAACTCGGAGCTATGGAGCCAAGAAGATATATATGAAGAGCTCGCTGATATAAAGAAATAAATAGAAAATCTTGCATTGTGGATGTAGCAGAAAGCTAAGCCGAGATGGGTATATGAATGGCCCATGAGGAAGGAAAAAGAAAAATGGCCAGTCAAGGAGTTTATGGCTAGAAGACAGCATAGGTTGTTAATAGGGTGGTTGAGATATGCTGAAAACCTTGACAGACCTGAGGAAATGGTTCAAATGTGTGAACCAGAGACTGGGAGAGGTCTCAATGATGCAGAGAATGAAATGGGATTAGATGAAGATCTCAAGAACTGTCAGGAGGGTAGAGAGGAAATTTCAGTTTGCCAGGTGGGCAACGACATGAGATCGTTGCGGGATCTCACAGACTGTCATGAGGACAGTCAAGGAATTTCACATTGCCAGCTGGGAAATGAAATGAGGTCACTGCAGGATCTTGAAGACTGCCAGGAGGGTAGTGGAAGCATCTCAGATTGCCAGGTGGGAAGAGATGAGCATTCGAGACTATATGAAGGTCTCATGGAATCAAAGGTGAGTTCAATTCAGCAAGGGGTGTTGATGAAGATGGGATCAGTTGATCTCATAATCTGCCAGGAGGGCAGTGAACAGATCCCATATTGCCAGGTGGGAAAGGATGAGCAGATGAGTTGGAATCAGCTAGAGGAGCTGACAGAGCAGGTGAGCTCAGAAATGGATTTAGATCAGTAGGTGCAGCTGATAGAAGAGGAATATATGAGAAATATTCTAATGATTGGGGGAATTCAGATATTCCTACCACTTGCCCAGGAGGAGGCAGAAATCTGTGTTGTCGATGCAGCAACAATGGAAGGATAGCTAGTTGATACTGTCGCAAAGAAATTGGAGAATATATCTAAAGCTGCCTAAGCAGACGGAGAGGAAAATGAGCATTCGAAGGAGTGTCTCAATGCATTCAACCAGGAAGCTAAAGAAGTTGTAGCACTGAAGCTGACAGTAGAAGATAAAGTTCTCACTCCATGGGAGATGGAGTTGGAGATGCTAGAGGATTGGCTGAACAATCCAGAGCCAGCAGGAGAACTGGCAGATCAGAGCAAGGTGACTGAACAACAATTCAGTCAAAGGGAGACTGCAAAGATGAATTCTGCAGCAGAGTGGACACTTGGTGCCATAGATGAAGATGAAGAAGAAAGCATGGGAGATCATGATGATCTACCCAATTGCCAAAAAAAATTGCAGTTGGGGAGACTACATGAGCAGAGCCAGCCACTGGAGCAGCTAGACCGAGTGATAGAAGACATTAGAAGGATGATGGTAGATTCAGCAGGAACTTCCAGCAAGGAGAAGTTGAGCAGAAGAGAAGCAGCAGTAGTAGTGCAGCAGCAGAGGCAGCAGCAACAAGATGGAGCAGACGAACAGCTCCAGAGAATGATTTGGGATCCAGGGGGATTTCAACAGCTGAGATGGGAAGCTCATGAGCAGGAGCTCATGAATTTTGCAACTGAGGACTATGATGCAGGAGCATCTCTCCACATCATCCAGCCAACCAGACAGCCATGTTAGCAAATTCAAATCGCGCGTTGAAGAGAGAGGCGCAGCCTCATTTGAAATCTGAATTCAATGTATTTAAATGCTTAGGCTATTGAGCCATGAATCTGTGCCTTTGTGCAGGCTATAGATAAGATATGATTTTAATGTTTTGTAAGTCTGAGAGCTAGATCCGGATGCTGGACTAGAAAACCCATTCAATGTAATTGAATAGGGTAGGTATATTGGAGGGAAGAGCTCGAAGAGCCCCCTCATGTAAAAGATCTATTGTATCTCTTTAGTAGTTAGTAGAGATAGCATAGAGAAGAGAGTGGAGTGGAGTGGAGATAGATAGAATCTATGAGTAGAGAGTAGAAGAGAAGGAGCCAAGACCTTTTTACAGGCCGTGCTCAGGAACACCTTGTAAAAATAGGCATTTGCCATTTTAATATAAACAAAAGCAGTTTTTCCTGCATGTATTTCTATGTTATGTGGGTGTTTGTGAGTGTTCTATTATGATATGAATGTATGTTGTAGGTTTTCATTTGCAGGAGTATGTTTGATTTCAGGTGAAGGTCTTTGAGGTTTCATGCCATGAGGGCATGACAGAGTCCTGCGGTGTCTGAATACCAGTGCACTGAAGCACTTCTGAATTCTGTGGGTTCAGACAAAGACGTGTTTTGGCACAGGAACTGGAGTCAACAACTCAGAAGAAAGACCTCAAGGTTGTTGAATACCTTGGAGGTTGGGCTGTGGGAGAAGAGCAAAGTTGCAAATAGAATCTCTGGAGTGTTTTGTGAAGCTCTGCCAAGTGGGAATTGAGCATATGCACGGAGGTGCATTGAAAGGAACTCTGTTGTGAGTTCAAGAAGAACCAGGATCACTGAGGATTCTAAGAGATCTGCCACGTGGGCATTGAGTAGATGCACAGTGATGCATTGAGGAGAACTCTGTTGTGAGTTCAAGGGAACCATAATCACTGAGGATTCTGAAGAGCTCTGCCAAGTGGGCATTGAGCAGGTGCAAGGAGGGCATAGAGGAAAGAACTGCTGGATGTTCTATGAAAAGATACTCTGCCAGGTGGGCATTGAGACAGTGTGCAAACAGGCACAGAAGAGAAGAGAACCCTTTGAGTTATGGAATTTAGAGGAAGAATCCACTGAGGGATCTTCACAGGGTTTTTGAATACCCTGCAGACTTAGCAAGAAGTTGCTTGAGGCAGAGGATAGCCAGGAGGGCATACAAGTATTCTCCATCTGTGGGAGAAGAAAGAAGGATAAAATCCTTTACGGGTCTGAGCGTTTGAGAAGCTCAGGAGAGACAGCACTATGTGTGCATGAGAATACTCTCCAAGGAGTACAGAAGCTTCAGAACCCTCTGACGGGTTCAGAGTACTCATAGCTCAGGAGGATCAACGTTTTTATACGCGCGATGAATCTCCAAGGGTGAGGAGTTCGCAGAGGAGAAGGAAGGCCAAGGATGAAGCCTCTGGAAGATTGAAATTCTTCCAAGTCTTGAAATACAGTGTGCAAGCTCAGGAGGGAGAGCACAATAGTTGTCGGATCAGGGAGAAAAGAAATCTGGACCGTTGAAGATTTCATGTCCAGGAAGGAAGCCCAGGAGTGAGCGCACAGTAAGAAACAATCTGCACCATCATATCTAGAGTGAAGAACCTGACAGTCGTCAGATCTGTCGAGAGTTACACGGGGGTTAAAGCTTCGTGAACAGGAGGGTGAAAGTCCTGAAAGGATTGACTTATCAAGATATCAGCGTTCGAGGTATCAGAGTTCTCAAGGTCGAGAATGTTGAGACATTTCAAGTCTTGAAATAGCGAGAGTGAATCTGAGTCGTCTGTTTGTGGAGACGCGTGGCAAGGATCGAGCGACCCATCGGTATATCAACTACCAGGGTTTTGAGTTGACAGAGAATTTTTGTCATCGAGGTATCAGAAACTATGAAATTGCAAGATTGGGTTGGTGTTGTCCATCAGTCGGGATACGTGGTGAAGATCCAGACTATCGAAGAAAGTCTCGATAGAAAATTCAACCAACGCATCAAGGTTCGACATTTCGCGAATCCTGAGGGCAAGACTTTTGGAGCATCAGAAGTCGTGAAATCCCAAGAGTAAATCAGAACCATCCTTCAGTTGGGGGACACGTGGGCGAGATCGGGAGCCTGTCGGCATTTTGGAGATCGAGGGGACAAGATACCGGAGTATTTCAGCAGCAGAAACTCTGAAATTGCGAGAAGCGATCAAGACCGTTCATCATAGGAGGATGCGTGGAAGAGATCAGAGCATTCGGGAGATTTCCTGAAAGAAAAGCTATCTATCGGCATTACGGGCAGCGGGATATCGGGAATCCCGTGGACAAGAGGTTTATGCGTTTCGGCATTGCGATATCCGAAACCCCGAAAGGAGATAAGGCTGCAGTCTTATGAGAGTTGGTCATGTGGACCAGGGTATAGCCAGGAGGGGCTAAGGTGAGAAAGGCCATTTCGGGAGTTAAGAGGTCAAGAGGTCGAACTTTTGAATAGGGAAATCCCGAAGGACATAAGACTGCGGTCTTATGAGAGCTGGCCATATGGCCTAGAGCGTAGCTAGGTGAGGCTAAGGCAAAAGGTGGCGCATCGGCAAATCGGAGATCGAGGATTCAAGAGGAAGGGAACTCTTGACATCGGGAAATAGAAAACCCCAAAACCCGAAAGTATATGCATTTTCCTATTGAGGAAAGAGGAGTGGTCATATGCAAAGGCCGTGACAGGGAAAGAAGGACCTGTGGATCAGGATTTTAACAGAGATTCCAATAGGGAATCAGAAGATCCACTTCGGCTCGAGGGTGGAGATTGAACGATCCTTTTGACCGGGAGGTCAAGCGTAGAGACCCTGCAGGGTATGCGGTTGCGTCACGTGACATACTCCAACAAGAAAGGCTTGAACAATCTTAGATCAATTTTTGAATATCAATGAAAAGATGGAATAATGAAGGAGAATAATGAAATATAAGAACTAAGTTACATCAGGAACTTTGGCACACATCTAGTGGAATTATTACTAACAAGGAACCTGTTGATCAACAAGAAAATATGCTTTGACAATACTTGCATTAACAAATTTATAGTAAATCAGTCACTGCATATCGTGAACACAAGTGCTAAAGATAAATCCTTCATCAATAGATAATACTAAAGAAATACACGAATAATAGCATGAAATAGTAGAAACAAATCCGATCTTCAATTACTCAAGAGTCTTAAGTCTGTACATACATAGTGTGGGAACTTTTTACAATCTCGATCCAAAAGACAAAGCTTTGCATCCAACCATTCCAACCCCTCTATTGGAGTCATATCACTCTTTAAATAGAAAATTACATTAATAATTCCTCTATGACTCATTACCTATATCTAACATAGGATTATGTGCCTTGGAGATATGTAGCAATAGACAAACAAATAGAAAATTAACAAACTGCTAGATTCGAGGAAGTTGTTGGTAATGATAAATGCAACTACAACTAGCTCATGTTTGGAGATCTAGTGGAGCGGGATGTCAGGTAAAAGTGTTCGTTGATGTCTAAATTCTTCCTATGGAACCATTCAAACCTCCTCTGACAACTATAATCTCTCCCATAACTCAGATTCATCATATTGTTAGAGTTCACAACGCATATGCACGATGCGCTGCAAAATTTCCTATAGGTGATGTTTTTGACTTTGCTCCCACATGACGAATTGGGTCTGGTGAGTTTTGGTCATCAAATCAATGACATTATGATTATTATCCACAAAATGTTTTAGCGAAACCCAGTTCATATTGTAAAATATATTATGAAACTACGAGTTTGCAGTGTACTAATTTGTTGCAAATTGTTTCAATTTCAGCAGGTTCACGGTCCCTCTACAAGATTCATTTCGAACTTTTTCGTACATGACAATTTACTTTCTGAGCCCTTTGAAAGTGGGATTTATCTCTTTAGAAGGAGACTTTAGTTCAATAGTTTCTAGAGGATCTTTAAGATATTTGGATTTGGTTGGTTGTTGAGCCGGTGCTTCAAATGCATCTTCTTGCATGGAAAGTCAAAAAGAGTACAAACCTCTATGATAACTGTTGTCAACAGACTGTGTTGAAATCTTCTAGAATCAAAGTTTATTTCCAATGGTTGCAATGATTAGGGTTTATGTTAGAAGAAATGTTGCAAAAACTAAGATGTAACTGGAGCTAGAAGCTTGGATACAATTATGACAACTTGAGGATGAATGAAGTCTCAAATAGAAAGATTTTTTGAAGCAATTGTGTAAAACAAAGATCTTGCGGTATTAATTTAGTTTGCATTAGGTGGGTTTGTAGCATGATTTCTGAGTTCGCAACGTGATGATTAAGTTTGCAACAAATGGAGTTATGGTTGCAATAATAAGTTGCAACTTATCCTTTGACTAGAAAACATGTATCCTTGTTCTGCATAAAGGTTTGAAGGACAAGAATGTGAAAAATAACCAATCAAAGAGGAGTTCGCAAAACAAATTGTATAAACCAGTTTGTAGTGCTAGCAGTTCTCAACACTAACCAATTAGCAACAATATACAGTGGTTACAAGAAATAAATATAATCTTTCATTTATATGATGAGAACAGGTAACTAAAGATAACATCAAGGCTTTAAAACTGAGAGGGTATGAATTGATTAAAGAAAACCTATAGTTTGCAGTGAGTAGAAAAACTTGCAGCAACTAGGGCTTGATGATAATAAGTTTTCAGGCAGTGGAATTTGAATCATAAGGAAAGTACTTGGTATATAAAGCTCACTCCTTGTTGCAGGAAACCAAACTAACAACCCTTTAATCTTTTAATCCACCATCAACCGCAATAGGAGAGTTTGCAAGACCAAGATTCTACAGTGACAAGTAGTTTGTAGTGCACTTAGAGTTCACAGTGAATTGAACTAGTCTACAATGCACCCTTTGCAAACAAAACTGAAAGTAAAAAAATGATAAATCCTTCTTTTGAAACCGACCCTTTGAAGATGATTGGTGAGGAGATGATGCTTGACTCCTATACATCCTATGTGTTAACAACTAGAAGCTTTTTGTTTTTTTGAGTAAATTTCAAATCTTTTAGAAAGCTCGGGCTTAACCAATGGAAGAACCATGCGAATCTAAGGAGAAATAAAACTTTGTTGGATCTAGTAATTTTCTAAGACGGTTGTATGGTGAGATGTATACACTCTCTATTATGCCTTGACATTATTTCCTCCATAAAGCTTATTTATATGGGGCATTAGTCTCGTTCCCATTTTGTGGAAATCCCCCGTACTTATGACTATAATTTTATGTGTGTTATTTGAATAGAAAATTATACTCTCTTTTTTTTATTAAAAAATAAAAATTTGTAAACATATCAGAAAATAATATTACACATAAAATTAAAGATAAAAATTTAAATGTTCTATATTGTATATATTTTCAGATTTATGTAAAACTATGCCCCTCTTATAACATGTCACAACACCATGTAAATCCATGTCAGAAAAGCATTCAAATTATGTCATAGATATGTTGTTTTGCCTCAAAACACAAGACACACATTAACTACCATAACATCAAATTCATACCTTATATTCTCAAAATGAAATTGGAATATAAGAGGCGTATCATTATACAATTATGAATTATCTATCGATGTGAAATTTAAAGTGATTTCATTTTATTATTGCTTTCGACCTATGCATTTCAAAGTTAACTTTGTTTTATATCATTATATAATTTGAATTATCTATCAATGTAAGATTTAAAGTGATTTCACTTTATTATGGCTTTCAACCTATTCATTTTAACCTTAACTTTGTTTGAAAAAAAATTATAATATCTTCATATGTTTAATTACTTACATCATTTTTACACATAAAAGGTGGAGTATATGATTCTATATTATTTAATTCCATCAATATACATATCTTACCACCTCCTTGATCCTAGATGTAAACTCCAAAGAAGCGAGTTATGTACTAAACCATTAAGCTTACCCATGTTAGCAATTTATTGAAGTTAAGATTAGAATTCTTATAAATATATATGAACACTTCCTTTCATTACTATTAGTTAATTTTGAGAATTCTGATAATTTACTAGTAACAATTATTTATTTTATAAAATGGTTAATATATTTTGATTTGCTTCAATTTTTTTGAAAAGATGAAAAATGGTGATCAACTTATATTAATCACTTTTATAAAATAATTATTACTAGTTGACAACGAAACTATGGAAAAAAATAATAATTAAATAAAAATATAAATAAAAAATATATAAATACAATAAAAATATAAATAAAAAATAAATATAAATGGAATAAAAAATAAATATATAAATATAAATTCAACATATTTATAAACTTAAATGAAATAAAAGATAAATAAATATAAATATAACTTATTTTTACAAATAAATAAAAAATACAAATATAAATACAATAATTATATAATATATAATAAAAATAAAATAAC
>JZKD02S0092231.1:177466-193400 GCA_000966675.3 Picea glauca | reverse complement strand
CCCCTCAATACCCACCAGCATATGGGGGCACTTCTTATTACCCCCCACCCCATTACCAACAGCCATACCCTGTGGCTACACCCCCACCCATAAGTGGACCACCACCGGGGCCTCCTATACATCTGCCTCTTCTGATGGTTTTGTTTTATATTGAGAATTGATGCAAATCATAGCAATAACCCGACTTCTAGCCAGTCGATTCGAAAGGCAAATCGACCCTGTTCTGTTGTGAAATGGAATAACAGTGTATTTTTAGTCACAAATGAAGTTGTAAAACAAAACGACATGCCCAGAACAAAAATTCGTCTATAATTGTCTTAAACCCAATCTTGTTTGATTGTTGTTCAGGTGACGGTTAGCAATATTGTTCGATTTTGACTGTGCAATTAAAATAGATGATGATTTCAGTCAAGACTATTACACATCTTTCATTTAAATGTGTATCGTAACAGCTTTCACTTATTTGATCAAAATAGAATGAATATTGCGCTGAATCTTTATAGCCTTTCTATCGTTACTATTGATTGAAATGATATCTATATTGCTATAGCTGTAACGTATGTTTAATGTTCAAATCATATAGATTATAATTAGGTTGTGGCAAATATTATTTGATATGGTTACTATCATGTTTGATCATGATTATTGATTACGATTGTATCGTATGTCATTTGAACTTGATTCAATGTCCAATTTCGACCTGTCAAAATTTGACTATACTTTATGGTAACTAAAGACAGAAACATTTTGGTACTCTATTTCAATTGAATTTATTTGGATGCGATTTGATTTAGATGATAATTTCAATTGGATTATTAGTGACTTGTTTGAAGATTATTAAAAGATGATTCGATTTGATTTTATCTGATTGAGATCTGATCCTGTTGGCTATTCTAGACTAGCTACAGAATCAGATGATTCTGTAGCTGAGTCTGTGGAGTCAAAATTTTATTGTTTTCTTAATAAAATATTCTTCTAACTTGATTTTTGTGTCTATTGCAGGCAAATTCGAATTGGCAATAGATATGAGGAGAAGTTGGAGGATATCTTAAGGATTTCACCTACATTTTTTTTTAGTTACTTAGTTTAAGAGATTTTGGGATTATTCCCAGATTGTGTAAAATTGTTTACTATTATTCACAAGGATGTTTTACCTTGTGAGAAACCTATATAAACCTATGGTTTTTGTAATAAACAACATCCTCAGTTAGGGGAGAACAAGGATATAGAATTTTGATACGAACTGGAGCAGAATTGATGTTTTGTCATAGCTTTTGCTTTTCAATATATCAACATTGTGTTTCAAGTTTTGTATATCATTTTCTTTATGGTTTAGTATTACTTTTCTATCTAAATCAAATTCGAATGATATAATTACATTACTTTTATCTATATCTTGTTTCTTCCAAATAGATAAAAGACATAACAGTTGTTAGTTCAATTTGTGAATCATAGCTTTGTCTTTCTTCATAAATCGAACTGTAATATATAGATTCGCTGCATAATAGGTTTCCCTTCTGCAGGAATTTATAATCAGAAAATTGTTATGATTTCTTTTATGTCTTGTTTGTCCTATCACATACTTCAAGAAGCAGCATAGCTGATCGTTTGCGAAAAGCTTAAGGACTAAACGGTGTGAGTTTCCCTCCTCCAACCAGCTTAAGAAGTCATCATACGCAGGGAAGACTTGGAGCGTTTCCAGGTCAATTAGTATTTAGTTTACTGCTTTCATTAAGTAGTCTAATATAGATGTAATCTTAGTTAGATTTATATTAGATCGTTTAATTTCAGTAAATTATATTAGATTGTTTAATTTCAGTTAGTTTACTTTCTTATTCATAAATCACAACATCAAAAAAGAGTTATCTTCGCTGTCTTGGGACAGCAAATAAATCAGTTTCACAGGTTTTATTCAAATCTGTAGATTGTATGCAATGTATATTTGTGAATAAACTGTAATTAAATTGATAATTTGATAGTTGATTTGAGTTATTATAATCATAATTAGTATTTTGTATATATATAATAGTTAGTAGTTTATAGTTAGATTAGCGTAGTTAGTTTAAGTTTGCTTTATTAGTTTCCTTTGTTTTAGTTTAATTTCTTTTGTTTAGATAAGTTAGTTTGTTTTAGTTGATTTTAGTTTATTTTATTAGTTTCTAGTTTCCTTAGTTTAGATTACTTAGCTCAGATCATTTATCTCTTTGGTTTTCTTAGGAAACCTTAGAGCGGCCAACGGAGCCGTTAAACTCGTCAGGGTGGTCCATTCCAAACGGCTTGGGTTATTTAGACAACCCCTGACCGGTTCCACTCTCCCAGTTGACGAACGGTCATTTCGCCCGTCAACAGGTAGCAATACTTAAAAAAATATATTTGCAATGAGAATAAGGATATTTACATTAGTTTAAGGAGCTAGTTAATAATGGTCTATGGTTTCTTCCATAAGTAGGTTTTATATAAAATATAAAGCAAATTCAATTTAGAACTATTGTTATTTGAATAATAATAATAATAATAATAATAATAGTAATAGTAATAATCATCTCTCCTTTGCCCATCTATTTGATATAATTTGTTTCCACAACCAAACAATGTATATGCAAATTGTATTTTTGAATTTTAATAATAAAATGTGATGCGAGAGTTCCTGAGGGAAATGGATAGAGATGGGAGATAATTAATCACCAAGAGAGGGGAATGTCTAGTAATGTTTAAGAGAGGGGGTCCAATGGGGAATAACCCATGTCTATTAATTCACCCCACTTCCTAGAATTACTACTGTTATATGAACCTTCTATTTTTGTTGTTGATTGTTCCCAAAGTGAATCATTGATTGCATGTAAGAGAGTGGGCGTGAGAAGTCACATTCAATAGTTATTGGGAGCATGAGGGTTGAGTACAATCAACTTAGGGAAGTGTGAGTGAATCAATAAAACCAAATGAGAGAAATTTGTATGAGTAGTTACAACAGTTTGAATGGTGAATGTTTTCGGCATGAGCAACAAGCATAGACAAGAAAAGAAGAGCTTGGAGATGGAGCAACCATGGAGGGTGATTTTAGAACATATTTGGAGTAGGAGATTGAAGAGCTAGGTTATCAGGCCTAAAGAATGAACTCCTATGTGAGTTGCACTGTAACAACAAGTGATTTCTATTGTTTTCCAGGTTCTTTTCCTAACAGTATGCTCCCTCAAGTTTCCTAGTAGTGAGAATGTTGGTTACCTATGCTAATTAGACATTGATAAATGAATGGGATGCCCAATGGACTAAGAGCGCTGAAGGGGTACATTTGTTTGGTTGGGGAGGTTGAGAGGAACAAAGTTGGTGAGAAATCGAAATAGTTGTAAGAGAATGCTAGTGGGTTGTGGGATTTTAAGCTATGAGTGGACAGTAAAAGACCACCCTTATCTGTGGATTTCTAGCCCTGACTCAGGGGTGACTTGCTATTGAGATATGGAAAATCAAGTCTATGGTTGGGTGGAATGTCTAGTCTAAATAGTTGGTTGCACAATTGTTTTAAAAAATATAAGTGTTTTATCTTGTTTATGTATGTATTATGAGTTTAATTGTTGTGTATTAACTTAGTATTTGAGAATGATTTATATTTTGTTGTGTTGAGTTATTTAAATTGTATTCACGATGATTTTATCATGTTGTATATGCATTTAATTAATGGTATCATATAGTAGTTAAATATGTGTATTTTCATGTAGCTAGCAAGCTACACGATTAGTTAGCAACAAATTTTAATTTTGTCAGTATTTCTGCACTTAATGGACCTTACTTATGATGGGGTATGTTACATTAAGGTATCATACCTTCCAGTTCAAACACTAGATCCATATGAGCCAAGAACTAATAAAAATTTGGGTAAATGGGTTGTTATAGATTTCAATATATGAAAATTTGAGGGAAAAATTGAAAAATCAGAGCGAAATCCCCAAATTCGTGAGCAAATTCAAGTCATATTTTCCTCATAGCCATCAAACAAAGGTTAATGGAATCAATCAACAAGATTGTAGAGCTACATTTGACATAGAAGGCCAAAAATTCACGTTCTAATGGCAACTAAAGTAGTTGGGAGAGTTTGATGTATTGAAAACCAAGATCATGTTTTATTTTGAAATAAAAAACATAGATTCGTCGTGAATTGAATTTAAAAAAATTGTAATTTTTCATATTTTGTCAATTGGAGCCGATCGACGGTCAGGATTTGCTTCCGTAGCTTGGAAAATAGAGAAAATTGACTATCAAGACTCATTAGCAGACTTGGGTGAAGTTCAGTGAGTCAATGGTTAAGATTAGTATGAATGGAAGATTAGCAACCCAGATTCATCTAGTATTTGGTCTAAAATTTCTAATTGTTCGAGTTTCCCAAAATAATTCTCCAATGGTTGATTATCGAATTGTCGAGATTCGTAAATAGTTTTAGTTTGCCAACATAAATCATTGATGGTTGATGATCCTATCGGTGAGTTTGGATAATACTTTGGTTCATCCAAAGGAAATCTATGATCATCGATGACCGATGATTTGATCAACAAGTTTGGTGAGGAGTTTGTTTTAACCACAGGAAATATTCGATCATCAATCTCTGATGATTAGGTATCGGAAAATAATGGTGAAAGGTTTCATGAGCCCAAAGGAAATCATTTATCATCGATGGTTGATGAACGGAGGGTCAACATATTTAGTGAGGCATTCAATTCATCCAAAAGAATTTTTCAATCACCAATTAAGGAAAGAGGATGATGATGTGTCTTTCCACATCAACATCTATGTGTCATGCTACATTATCCATAGTGTCATTTCAGTATCCATGTGTCATTCCACGTCATCATAGTTTCCACATCAGCCTAGAGATGGCTGATGGATGATGATTGGGGTTCGACAAGTTTTGTGGGAAAAAAATGGTTTTCCATGAAAAATGGTCAATGATCAGGGTTCAAGGAAATCATTGAGAAATTTTGATTTACCAAATAAATATACAATCATTGATCATTGATGTAGTGTTGGAAAATCAATAGTTTAGTTTGCTTCGAGTTAGTGATCGATGGTCGAAATTTGTTTGCAGATATGGGGAAAGTTTAGCAGATCAACAATTGAGATTTATTCTGATTTGAGATCAATGGTGTAGATTAAAAGACTCTTATAATAGTAAAACAACCAATTTTCTATGAAATTTTATGATTGTTGAAGGTCCTAAACTTGTAGAGCAATTTTGAGGGCCTAAATGACACTTTTAGGCAGTGAAAAGTCAATAGAACAGGGTGAACAACCATGTATAAAGGTACAAATAGACTCTATAGATTAAACAAAATAACCTAGAGATATATTTCAAATGCATTATTCTAGGTCCAAAATGGAGCTTGTATGAAAACATTACAACCAAAATTATAAAGAGTATATTTTCGGCACTAGTTTATTTCTAAAGGGCATAAATCCTTGATTGAAATCTTATGAACCATACAATATAGAAATGGATCCAAATTTGGAATCTAGGTATGTAAAAATATACAAGAAGATAAAGAAGACATATGTAGCATACATGGATAAAATGAGAAAAATAGTGTAAACTTTTCTGAACCATAATTGTCATCTCGGAGCTCCAATTTGAGAAAACAAATAGTCACTATAAAGGTATTAAGGAGGAGAATACATATATCCATGCATAATTTTGAATACGACACTAAAATTTCTCAGAAATAAATAAATAAATTTTGAGCACTAAAAATAGAGCAATGAGTGGAAATTACAACTGGTGAATGTTGTAATTTTTTGCTCAAAACTTAGAAGAGGAATAAGTGCAGTCGTTGGAGATATATTTCAGAGGTGAATATGTCTAAGGAATCATATTTTGAATTGGTGCATTATGTTCTTCATAAATTTATGTGAAGAATAACTTGTAATCTAATTAATGAAATTTTTGTATAGTGGGCATGTTCTAACAATAATTATTCCATGCACATTTCTTGCAGAATTAAAGGTACATGAAAACATATTTAGTGATTATATGAGAACTAGATTTGTGGAAGATTCCCAAACATCTTATAGCCATGAGGAGTAGTTCATAGGTATACATTCCAAAATGGGAAATGTTGAGACAAATTATAATGGAAGAAGAGACACACAAGAGCCTGTAACTATGAGAATCCTTCATAGAGAAGTGCAGAGCTATAGGGAAGATAATGAGAGGGTTATGAAGGTTCAAGAAGAGATACTTCAAAGTATAAATATGTTTCATAGGAAAGAGAATAAATACTCTAGCTAGAAAAAAGGAAAATAATGCTAGATAAGTGACAACATCCACATCCCGTAGAAAAAGGGATAATCATGGGAATGAAAGGAAATCAATGAGTATGAGCATGCATCATCATTCCCGAGAGAAATACACTAGGAGAGTTCATGCAATTTCAGATATAGGGAGAATCCCAAGTGTGTCTCCTATTTGGAGACAAAGAAGAAGGCCTGAGGCAAACACCTTGCAAGGTGAGTTCAATAAAATCAAGCTACCAGCTTCCAATGGTGAGAAAAAGAAAGGAGAAGAGGTCGAGGCATGGTTGTTGGAAATGAATAAATATTTCAAGCTACATGATTACCCCGCTAGGGTAAAATATATATCACTTGAAAGGAAAGACATCCATGTTGTGGGATCATATTAAGTAAGCTAAGAACCTTGATGAGAAGAAAATATCATGGAGGTTTTTCAAAGGATATTTGCAAGAGAAAAATTTTCTCGAGCATTAATTTGAAAGGAAAATGAAAAACATATTTGAAATAAAGTTGGGAAGCATGACAATGGAGGAATATGAGAAGAGATTCTTTGAGTTGTTGAAATATGTTGACTTCATAAAGGATGAGAAAGTCAAAATCCAAAATTTTCTGAGTGGGTTACTTTCTCTCTACAGTGACAAGATACAATATGATAACCCTAGGAATTTAGAGGAGGCCACAAGAAGAGAAAAAAATATTTATTAGCAAAGAAGAGGAAGTCCAGTCGTCAAGAAAAATTTAAATGGCAATATGAAGGGTAAAAGGGATCAATGGAATAATTTTTTTAAGATACCCTTTTTAAAGAACAACTCACAAGCAAACAAACAAGGTCAATCATCCCAAAATGATCCCACAATGAAAAATCCATTTGGGAAAAGGCCAAGGTATTAGCATGTACAACGTTGTGTATGTGAGGGAAATCACTTATATAGGGAATGCCTCGTAAAGGACAAAGAATGAGGAATTTCCAAAATATTTAGTTGAAACAATGGAATACATGGTAGGAAACATGTCAAGGATTTATACATCCTTGGACAACAATAAAGTAGAATATAAGTCCCCCATGATTGAACTGGAAGGTAAGATTGAAAACTATCCTATAACAATGTTAATTGATTATGGAGCTAGCAATATGTTACATAAACTATAGCATTGTTGAAATATTTTTCTTGCAAAGGAGTAAGCATACAAAATTTTGGTTAGTTCAGTTAGCCATAAGGGCTAAGAGGAAAATCAATGAGCTTTCTAAAGGTTATTCATTAGACATGAATGGACTCAACACAAAGGTAGATGTGAACATTGTACCATTGGGTTCATATGATTTTCTAATTGGCATGGATTGGTTGGAAAAAAACCATGATATCCTAGACTATTACAAAACCGCAATCACATGTCTTGATGAAGAAGGGAAACAAGGTAAGTTTAAAGGCATTCCAAGAGCTGTAGTTGTTAGAGAAATTTCAGCTATGTAGTTAAAAATGAGTTTGAGGAAGGGATGCAAAATTTTTGCATGCCATATGGAAGAGGAAACAAGAGATAAAGTGGAAAGAATTGAACACCATTATCTCTTAAGTGATTTTGAAGATGTTTTTGAGGATATTCTAGGAATGCCACCAAAGAGTGACATTGATTTGTCTATTGATTTGGTGCCAGGAGTTGCCCCAGTGTCCAAGACACCTTAAAAAAATGGAACACTAGAGTTAAAAGAGTTGTAGATGCAACTTAAAGAGTTATTAAAGAAGGGGTATATACATCCAAGCATGTCACCTTGGGGATCCCCAGTGCTATATGTGAAGAAGAAATATGGGAACTTAAGGGTATGTATTGATTTCATAAAGATAAATAAGGTCACCATAAAGAACAAATATATTTTTCTAGGGATTGATGATCTATTTGATCAACTGAAGAGTGCAAGAACCGTTTTCGATATTGAATTGAGATTAGGTTATGATAAAGTGAGTATAAAGGAAAATATATATCAACAAGATGACATTTAGGAAAATATATGGGAATTATGAATTCACTGTAGTGTCATTTGGACTATTAAATGCACTCACAATTTTCATGTTCCTGGTGAATGGAGTGTTCAGGGAGTACCTCGACAAGTTTGTAAGTGTGTTCCTAGATGATTTACTCATCTATTTGAACAAAAAATAGGAACATGCGAAGCATTTAAGAATGGTGCTAATAGTTTTAAGAGAGCATATATGTCAAGCTAAGTGCATATTTTATCATAAGAAGATTTACTACTAGAGGCATATAATTTTAGCAGAAGGGATATGAGTTGATCCTGAGAAGATAGATGCCATTAGAGGATGGATAGAGACAAGAAATTTCATAGAGTTCAGATCATTCATGGATTTTTTCGATCATTAATGGAGATTCATAAAATGATTTTCAAAGATTGAAATCCCAATTACCTCTTTGCAAAAGAAGGGAGTGAAATTTGAATGGACTTCCAAATGTGAAGAAAGATTTTAGAAGGTGAAAGACATATTGACAAGTGCAGTAATATTGAATATTGCAGATCTAGATGAATGTTTTTTTGTGTGCATTAATGCATGCAAGGAAGGGCTAGGTGGAGTCCTCACACAAAAAGATCATCTGGTATATTATGAGTCCATAAAATTAAAAAAGAATGAGAGGAATTATGCCACCCATGATATAGAACTAGAAGGAATTATTCATGAATTAAAAATGTGGAGATATTACCTCGTGGGGAGGAAATTTGAGCTAAGGAAAAACCACTTTGGTATGAAACATTTGTTTGTACATCCCACATTAAATGCAAGACAAACTAGAAGGATCAAATTTCTGAGTAAATATGACTTTGAAACTAAGCAAATCAAGTGGTTGATGCATTCACCATGAGAGCACACAAAATGCATATCGAAGCCATCAACATGTATAGGATTGATATGAAAGACAAAATTATTCAAGTAACGAATTCATATCATCACTATTTGGAAATAAAAGGAACATTACAACAATGTAACTTTCAATAGAAATATAATTATTATGAGTCTGAAGAGAGCAAAGTTCTCATGTACAAAGGAAAATTATATGTGCCAAAATCCAATGAGCTAAAAAATTCAATGATGAGGAAAATGCACAATGTTCCATATGTGGGGAACCCATGATATCAAAAAACAATTGTAGTTGTAAGAAAATAATATTTTTGGCTGAAAATGAAGAAATAATCGGTTAATTGCATAGCCAGTTTTCTAGATAGCCAAAATGTTAATACAAAACATAGACATCTAGCTAGGTTATTGAAGCCATTTCCCAATCCCAAATGGAACTGGGAAGTAGTTACAATATATTTTATTACAAATCTTCTTGGAACAATGAAGCAACATGAATTCAACATCGAATTGGTGAACAAATTAACTAAGGAAACACATTGTATTCCAGTAAATAATACACACAAGACAACAAATATTGCAGAGATCTACATGAAATAAGTTGTACAGGATACATTCACTAGTACAAAATGAGAGATAAGTGACCAGGTGACCAAAAAAATTGGTCACCGTAGTTTTTTCAAGTGATAAATGACAAAAATTGATAAATTTTAAGTGACCAAGATAACTAAAAAATACCAAGATAAATGACCAATTTGGACATGGGATAAGAACTAAACTAAAAAAGACCAAGATAAATGACCAAATTTGTTCACATGATATAACTAGACTAAAAATGACCACATAAAAATTGGTCATTTATTTGGTCATTTTTAGTTGTCACTCCGATAATGGAAAATTACAATTTTGATAATGAATTTGTACAATTTACTAAATTCTGACACTGCAGATGGATACAGAGACTCTCTAGAAAGGGGTCTCCAGATTGATTCAGAGACCCCTTTCTATGGGGTCTTTGAATCCATCTGTAGTGTTAGAATTTATTAAATTGTAGACCCCCTCATGTGTCACAGCTCAACAATTGACACTAAATTAGCTATCATGGTGATTTCCTAGCGAGATATGGCTTATATATATCATCATTTTGAAAATTCACTTAGGAACTAATTACTTTGAACTAGATCCAACCATGGGAAACTACTCCATATAGTCAATTATTAGAATTTATCTTGCACATTGAGAGATTTAATTTGGGGGGCTTAGGAAAGAACTAATTACTTTGAACTAGATCCAACCATGTAGGGAAACTACTCCATATAGTCAATTATTAGACTCTATATTGCACATTGAGAGATTTAATTTGGGGGGCTTGGGAAATTGACACCAAATTAGCTATTATGAAGATGTCTTAGCAAGCTATGGCTTATATCAACATCTTGAAAATTCCCTTAGGAACTAATTACTTTGAACTAGAACCAACCATGGGAAACTACTCCATATACTCGATTATTAGGCTTTATATTACACATTATATTACACTTGAGGGAAGAACTTACCAATACACTCATAATAGGAAGGTTTAATAACCTTTCTTGCTTCTCTGAAATTATTTACAACCTTTTCATTTTTGGACTAGTTTATGTTCCATACTTTCCTTTATGAACTTCACCTTAATTTGATTTTCATGCTAGTTGTGGAGCCTGGTTATCTTCCTTATTCATATGTTTGTTTCAGTAGTGCTTGGATCCCATTTATTGATGGGGATATTCCCCCCCACTACTTTCATTAGGGGGATCCGGAGGGGAGAAAATTAATGGATCCCCCCCTCACTAGGGATTTGAGGTCATTGTCACTGAAGAGAAATTTTGGGAAAAAATTCCTTGTAAAATATTGTAATTTCATAGTCAATCTAGATTGTTCATTATAAGGTCACAGATCTGATGAAAGAATTTATGTTAGGGATTTTTTCCCTAGAAGGAAACCCTATTTTATGAGGGAATTTTTTTATGGCTATGTGTGATAGTGAATATTGTATTTTGAGGGAGGAGATTGTGAGAGAAAGAAGAGGAAGTTACAGAGGGTGTGTTGTAGGTTGTATCCCTTCATTTTTTTGGATAATAAAAAGGAAGGACCTGTAAATTTCTCTGGTGGGCGTAGCCCACACTGGCTGCACCACATATATATGTGTCTCTATTGTATTGTGTATCTTTTGTGTTTTATTTCCTCATTTGTTTTATTTTTTTTCTCCGTGATCCTGGTTTTCTAACATTTCTTACTATGGATTTGTTATCACCCCTTTTATTTTATAGGTAGTCAGTAATCACTGACTTCGTTGAGTTTTATATCTCAAAATCATCGTTTGGATATTCTTTAGAATAAACTTCTGAAGCATTCAAGGGAAGTTTAGATATATTTCCTTCTTCTCCCCTTCATCTGCAATTCATCAAAGATAACATCCTGGCTGACAAGAATTTGTTTTCGTGAGGTTCATGTAAGTTGTAAGCATTTGATGCTTCCCTCTAACCTATAAATATACATCTTTCATTCATTTTGCACCTTTTCTCTTTTGTAACAATCCCATATGTTGTGCTTCCAAACACACACAATTGTTGAATATTTGCTTGACCAAACTATACTAAGTAGTATTTGCAACTTCATCTTCATGTTGCTTTCCTCCTTGTCGGGATTTGTGACCACCCCTCTTCTTTTATAGGTAGCCACTGCCTTCACTAGATTTTTCCCTTTGGCATCAACTTTTGTATCTTCCTTAAAATCATTTTTTGAAGCATTCAATGGAAGTTTAGTTCCATCACCTGGATTTTCCTTCTTTTCTGCTACATATGCAAGTTCATTAAAGATGATATCCCATAGCACTCATTTTTGTATTATGAGGATCATATAATTTGAAGTGTTTGATTCTTCACTGTAAAAAATAAATAATAAAATATACACATTTTACCTATGTTATCTAGCTTGTGCCTTTTCTCTTTCAGAACATGCACATATGTCATGCTTCCGAACACACACAAATGTTGAATATTTGTCTTCTTCATTGAACAAGCTTATTCAATACGTTTTTCACTCACCATATTAGTCATTGATCTATTCAATACAACACAACGACAATATTCATAGCTTTTGTCAAAAAGTTGTGAGGATAATTTTTTCGTTACAAAAGCATTTATCCATTTCAACTATGATGCGGTTTTTCCATTTTGATAAGTGAGAAAATAATGAGAGATAAGTGATTGAAACAATGAGAGATAAGTGACCAAACAAAATGACCGAAATTCACAAATAAAATGAACAAAAAATTAGAGATAGGTGACCAAAAAATTAGAGATAAGTGACCAAAAAACGACCAAAATCCACATATAAATGACCAAATGGCAGTTTTGGTGGCTAATTTTTGGTCTCTTATCACACGACCAAAAATGTGGTCATATTTAGTTTGGTCATTTCTAGCTTGTATTGTGGTCATTAATTTGGTCATTAATTGTGACAATTAATGACCAAATATATGACCAAATTAATGTCCACGAGACAAGTTGTAAATGACGAAACTAAATATGACCACATTTTTGGTAGCATGATAAGAGACTGGAAATTAGACACCAGTGATCACCAAATCAAAAGTGGTCATTTATATGCGGATTTTGGTCATTTTTTTGGTAACTTATCTCTCATTTTGTACTATTGATGGAGTGCCTAAGGAATTAGTTTCAGACAGAGATGAAAACTCCAAATTCTATTTTTGGAAGGGTTTGTTCAAAGGATTTGGGAAAATTTTAAATCTCATTACAACGTATCACCCAAAGTTAGATGGAAAAATAGAGAGGACTAAGAAAATAATTGAAGACATGGCTTAGAATGTATGTGATGGACCAACCATCAAAGTGGGAGGATTATATACACTTAGTAGAATTTTATTACAATAATGGGTATCGATCCTCATTGAAAATGAGTCCATTTGAAGCATTGTATGGAAAGAAATGTAACACACTAGTGAGTTGGGAAAATCTAGTAGACATAGCAGTTATTGGGCCATAGTTGTTGAAGGAAATGGAAGAGTAGATGAAAAAGATCAAGTAGAATTTAAAGGCTGCCAAGGACATGAAGAAAAGTTATGCAAACAAGAATAGAATTTTTAGATATTTCAAAGTGGGAGAGCATTTTTTTTTTCAAATGAAGGAAAAAATAAGTTCGCTAAGATTATGAAGTTTCCAAAAATTGGAAACAAGATATTGTGGACCTTTTGAAATCTTAGAAAATATAGGGCTAGTTGCATACATGATAGCATTTCCTGCATCCATTATATTGGATAATGTATTTGATGTGTCATTATTAAATAAATATGTTCCTGAACCTAACCACATAATTGATTGGACTATGATCTAGGTGGAGCACGAAGGGGATTTTCAGGTTGAACCAGTACGCATCACAGACCGAAAGTAAAAGTGCTCAAGAAAAAATCCATATGAATGGTGAAGTTTCAATGGAAATGATCTGGTCTTGAATATAGTGCATGGGAGCGAGAAGAATACCCACACATATTTGAAAATTTTCAAGAAAAATGAATATAAGAATGCAAGACTCGATTTTGAGTAGCTAGAGTTCTGGAACCACATATAATATTCCTATAAACCCTACGCTAGGTTCCTTGAAAAATGAATGGTACAAACCGATGGATTTATAACAGTGAAGGGGATACATTCCTTGGGTCGAGGGGGTAGAGGAATCACATATTTTGGTTGGAAATGTTGATGGAATTGTGAAATTGTAGAATTGTATTTCTTTAATCATTATGTTTTAAATTTGTGCATGTATATCGACATAGTGTGCAATGAGGATGAAACACAATTGTAGGGGGGTGTGCCATCCCCACTGTAATCCCCATTTTAATTAATTCTTAATGTAGATATAATGTATGGCTATGACCAAGCGATGTATACACGAATTTGTTTTCTGAATTTTAATAATAAAATGTGATGCCAGTTGCTAGAGGACATGAATAGAGATGGGGGTTGATTAATGCACAAGAGAGGGGAATGTCTAGGAATGTTTAAGAGAGGGGTCCAAGGGGAAATTACGCATGTCTATTAATTCACCCCACTTTCTAAAATTACCATTGGTATATGAACCTTGTAGTTTGTTGTTGAGTGTTCCCAAAGCCAATCATTGAATGAATGTAAGAGAGAGGGTGTGAGAATTCACTTCCCAAATCTATTGGGAGCATGGGGATTGAGTGAAATCATCTTGGGGAAGTGTGTAAGTCAAGAAAGCAATCAAAAGGAGAGAAATTCATATGGGAAGTTATACCAGTTTGGAAAATGAATGCTTTTGGCATGAACAAAAAGTAGAGAGCATAAAACAAGAGATTGGAGTTGGAGAAACCATGGAGGGATGGTTATAGAGAGTATTTGGATTAGAAGACTAAATATTGAACTCCTATGTGAGTTCCACTATAACAACAAGTTTTTTTTGTTGTTTTACTGGTATTTTTCCTAGCACTGAGATCCCTTAATTATCCCAGTACTAATATTCCTACTTGCATGTGCTATAAAGACCCTAATAAATGAATGGGATGCTCGATGAACTAATATTATTGAAGGGATATAAATTCCTTGAGTTGGAAGGTCAAGAGGAAGAGAGCTAGTGGAAATTGGGATAGTCTGTAGGAGAATGTCAGTGATTTGTGGGATTTTCTATGTTTTGAGTGCATAGTGACATACCGCCCTATTTTTTGGATTTATATTCCCAACTTGAGGGTGACTTTATGTTGATATATGGAACAAAAATTCTATGGTTGAATGGAATTTCCATCCCAAGCAGTTGGTTGCACAACTATTTTAAAAGAAAAGTGTTTTATCTTGGTTCTATGTGCATTATGATTTTAAATGCTATGTATTAACTATGTATTTGAGAACAATTTATATGTTGTTGAGTTGAGTTATTTAAACTCTATTCATGTTAATTTTAGCATGTTGTAAAAGCATTTTATTATTGGTATCAGATAATTTTTAAATCTGTATGTTTTCATATAGTTGGTAAGCTACAAGATTAGTTAACAACAAATTTTAATTATATGAGTATTTAAAATGTAATGGACCTCAATTGGGTTGGGGCACATTACATGAATTGTAATAAAAGAACTTGATAAATTGAAACTGATCAATGAACTATTCAACTCAAAATAAATAATTCCACCTTGAATGAGATTTCCTCAAGATGCATGTTATCACTGAAATTACGTCTGCACATGGCGACAAGAACTCCACATCATTTGCACACAGCAACAAGAACTCTACATCATCAAAACAGCAATGAAGTCATTCATGGAACTGTTCACAGCATTCCATAAGGGTCAGAAACTATACAAAAATTGAAAGACACTTCACATCAGTAAGGTGCGCGCGTATGCGCGGGATAAGAACGTGTTGTGCGCGCTTAAGCGCCCGATGCGTGACTGTCCACATAAAAAGTCGTGCATCTGCTAATACGACACATTAAATGCTTAAGTCGGCCTCCCGACCACCAATAGACCTTCGCCCGAGATGATTTGACATCCAGATCAGGGTCGGTCCTGCAAAAACGGCGAATTTATGGCTTAAGCGAACCCTAAACTAGCCTGTGTCTACACCGGAAACTAGTTACGTGACCGCATGGAAATGGCTATAAAAGCAGTGAAGGCTCATTGTTTCAACAGGGAATTCAGAGTAGAGTTACGCTGCTCAGATGCTTCTAAGCCTAGTCTTGGATCACCAGTTCATCAGTTGTGTAGTACCGAGTTCTCTCAC
>JZKD02S0092231.1:140069-167583 GCA_000966675.3 Picea glauca | reverse complement strand
AGAGAGAGAGAGAGAGAGAGAGAGAGAGAGAGAGAGAGAGAGATCATCATTAAACATGTGACGAGAAGGGGGTAAGCAATTCAATTAATTTATTAAATTATTTTGGGGAAATAATTGTTTTGTTACATATGCTAATTAAAAAAAAAAGTTATTAATTAAAAACAAAAAGGAAAAAGGTAATTTTCTACACTTGCCAATTTAAGTTTTAAATGAAAAGGGAAAGACGGAAATTTAAAAGAATTAGGAAACTAAGGAAAAAAGAGGAAACACAAAGGGAAAGGGAAACTAAGGAAAAAGGAAGAATGACTAACTTAGTAAGGTATCTTGCCATTAAGAACTTTCTAAATTGAACTCAACTAGTAAATTAGTAAGGGGGTAACTCATTAAAATGTGTAAGGGAATATGAGGACACCTAGGAGGGATTATAGGAATGCTTTTAGGTGGGTGAGGGAAATAGGAGTAATTAAATAATTAATGAAATTAATTTCTGGTGCAATGAATGGGATGGGTGACACATGTACGGGGAGGATTTATCCAAATTAAATTATTGAACAATAAATTAAATGGGAATTTGGGAAATAAAATGACTTAGAAACTCTATATAAAGGAGGGAGGAGGAAGAGGATGGATCTCCTCTGTTATGCATAACATTACGCTACAAAATTTTAGACTTGACTGACTTAGCTTGTGGGAGTTGAGATACCCATCTTGGTGAGGGGTGGTAGCTCAGCCTTGCGAGGCGAGATGGGAGCTATATGTTCCCTGGTTCAGTGGGCGTGGCTCCTTTGTAGCTCTGGGGGATAAGGGGGAAGAAGAGTACCCCTAGCATTGGTTGGGAAGTACTGGTGAAGTCTCATCGGTCGGCAAGCGGGAGTTGCACGGAGCGCACGGCACAACGACTTAGAGAAGACGACTTGGGCTATGGCATGCATGCTCTTATTCTTCATGGTAGACTATTATTGACTTTACTCTTTCATTTCAATACTTTTAATTGTGTAAAGAAGGTGTTTGATGTAGCAGTTTAATTGAGAACTTAAATTCCCCATAGCCTTAAGCTCGTTGTTCGATTTGATTCCCTTGGCATTCGATCCCTGAATGTTGTGACCGTCCTTTTGGTTTTATTGATTTGTTGTGAGGAGTTGTGCTTCTTAATTTTCCCTCATCCCTAGTTCGTCAGTCCATGCCTGAGAAGTCGGCCAGGAGTCGAATCGACGGTCGTCACCTCGATGCATAGCGACCTATAGATTCTAATTCCCTAATTGTCTGTGCATGGATGATGAGCGAAGGATGTTTTTTCCCAGCTCGTCCTTGTGTTTCTGAGAATGAGCATCCTTGTGTTGATTGATTCATTTTAGAATGGTTTATCTTTGCGCCTTTGGTTGCATCATCTATGTGCCCTTTTCTTTCTCTGTGCTTTTAATTTATTAACCTTGGAATTTCTTTGCGCCTTGGTTGATAAAATGTCTACAATCTTTTCAATGGCTTTTCCCAGTGTTTTAATGGAAAATCTCTGCATTTTTACTGTTAGACCACTGCATTCACCCTTGTTCCTCTTGGTTGAACAGCTTGTACCTCACTAATTTCTAAGCCAATACCTAGTTCTTATACAACTAATTTACCCTTGTTAACTATGTTATTGAACCTGTGAATGACAATGAATTTGTACCTTGATCAACAACGAATTTACCCTTGATTGAATGTGATTTGAATCTTATTTACCCAGCGTTTGATTGGAAGGATATCTTCGTTTCTATTATGGTAATCTCAGCGATCTAATATGGAATGACTGCGACAGCGTTTTGTATTCTAGACAACGAACTCTATTATCAATGCGATTTTTATTATTATATGTTGAACAACTTATCAAATCATTATTTAAACTGTGAGTCACATCATTTTACACAACAATCTCTTGTTTTAAATTATCCATAGACTTGAGATAGCGATAGATTCAACGATATGTTTCATATTGTGATCTAGATCTAGTATACGTTTGACTGTGTTAGCTACATTATTATATTTTTGTGTTACCATGTAATTGTCCAAATGATTTTTACTACTCTATATGTGATATCATTGTCTACGAACTTATATCTACGTTTTTCTTGACTGGTAATTGGTTGGGCGTAAGTATTGCATTACATGTTGTGTGACAGCGAATTTATTAATAACTGGTTGATAGCACAATGATAGCAGATTTCATTAATGGTGATTTATTATAGCATTTTGGCAAGCTTGTTGGCAACGATTATGTATTGGGTGACTACGAAGTTAACAGTTTATGCAAAGAATTTAATAGATATGTGTGGCGAAAGTAAGGGTTTTAGAGTTGCGATACCCTTTTTCCCATGGAAGTGACTCCCCTTGATTAATAGACAACCTACATTATTAATAGTCAGTTGTGTTTTATTAGACAACATGTCATTTACGGATTTGAGTGTGTATTTAGTATGTCTATGATTTGGCGAATGACAACTTAAATGTGAATGTCAGTGAATTCCCTTTTTTTTTTGCACAACAAACCCTCTTTTTATTTTGACCTTGTTATCCTTTAGGGAAACGAATCTTGTTTTTTATGGCAGCAATCCTTTTACTTATTGACTGTGTTTTTATGTTTGTTGTCCACATTTTAGTTGCCAGCGAAATTTTTACATGATTAATGGTTATGTTTTGGATAGTGAACACATACCTTAAAAAGATGGCGATTGCATCCTATTAAAATCTTCAGTTCCTCAGTCAGCCATTGTAATACATTGGTTTCAATTTAAAAAGTTCTTCATTAGATAACTATTTTATATTACTTGCTCCATAGATTATAGACTATAATGGCACTTAGATATCTCGATGAATTTTATTTTATTAAATTGTAATACAACCATATCAT
The DNA here is from genome assembly GCA_000966675.3 of Picea glauca. NCBI lineage: Eukaryota > Viridiplantae > Streptophyta > Pinopsida > Pinales > Pinaceae > Picea > Picea glauca. The sequence continues at coordinate 164,699 of JZKD02S0092231.1, read as the reverse complement.
TATATCGATAAATATCCTTGTTAGATGTCAATCTTACTTAGCAACTTTATAGCCCTTAGTACCTAACTTGATTGCACATCGAATGATATCGACAATGATAAGAATGATAGGGTTGGAGGAGTTAACTTAGGATTACCAGGATTCACATGTTAGGGGTTGACGATGGAAGTGAGACCTTGGTATTAAGATCTTATTAATGAATTATTGACTTGGGAAGAGGATTTTATGGCTTCATGTTATTGAAGATTGGATTCTTGGGATATTCTTAAGAGGGCCTTTCGCATCCTCTAATTGATGTAAGATTGCATTAGACCTTATGCGCTAGGAATTGAACACATGATATGATTGTTATAGTCGTTAGTTTACCTTGCGTCTTGTTGACTTATCATTTGGGTGTTGGGTTGTTTCTCATCTTGTGGTTGTTAGTTATTTCGATCTTCTAGCGTATTTAATCTTCTTGGGATTTTGGTCTAGAGATGTCGTGTTTCTCTTGGGTTACGGTACGACTATCGTCACATGACGATATGATTCCTGATGAGGGGATCATTGCACACTCTAATGACTAGAGGCGAACCATAACTCAGTCGAAGTCGATGCTACCCGTTGTGGGTGTTGCTCGTTGTAGTTGGGGGTTGACGCTTGGGTTGTAATGCCTTCAAGTGTTTGGTTGCATGCCATCGAGGTTCTAGTTAACTAGTCATCGAGTTCGTTGTGTTAGGATGGATATTTTTTCCCTTAGCATGTAGGCGTGGTCAAGTTTATGTTAGGAGGGTAGTCGTTTCTCTCTGTTGCTTTATGAATGTTTCACCCAGTTGTTCTTGTGCTAGGCATGGAGTCGTAGTTGTCTGTCTCCTTCTCTACGCATCTGTGTTCATGGTCAGGTTGTGTGGTTCAACTATTGTTGTCGTCACCTTCTTTCCTAAAAAAAAAAAAAAAATTGCACTTTTTGCATTGCTTGTAGTCATAACGAAGGGGTTGTTAGATATGGTATCAGAGCCGGTTCAAACCTAGGAATGTGGATCGCTAGGATTTCCACTGCAGTAAACCTGTGATTATTAACCCTTATGTTAATTAAAAACCTTAATGTGTCCATGTGGTGATCGCATTTAGAGGAAGCCTTAAAGGTTCACAACGTGGTTCTGTGGAAGGAGGTGTGACACCTCCATAAGTTCTCACACCCTCGGAGTTGAACACCCAAGGGGAAGAACAAGTCATTGGGCTAGATTCACTTGTTGTAAGGGATGATGATGGTGTGACAAGGCCCTTCCAAGTAATGTCAAGGGCCTTGATTCACCATCGGTACTGAGATGAGGCCAGGGCACATGTACCCCTGAGGGTCCACAGTGTGCCCTAGCTAGTACCATTACAATCCATTAAGAACTCGAGAGAGTTGAGTTCTCAAGTCCACGAGTGTCACAGATAGTTGTGTCATCGAGGCACGGTTTTAGAGCAAGGCATTGTGCTTCACGCTTCGTGATTATGACCTCCAACATGAAGGTCTGCATGGTGGTCTTTCAACTGAAGGGGAGTGCTCTTCTATGGTGGAAGAAACTCCTGTCACATTTGAACATGGTCGTCAACGACATGTCATGGGAATTGTTGGAGAAACGGTTCCAGGAGAAGTATCTTTCTGAGGAATTCATTGAGCGTCAGATCAACGAGTTCGACACCTTATGACAAGGCAGCTGCACAATGCCCGAGTACAAGTCTCATCTTGGAGCTTCTTTGGTATGCTCCGCACAAAATTACCCATAAACTTAAGGTCAAGAAGCTTGTGTTTGGCCTTATTTTTAGAATTCAGCTTCTACTTAGGGTACTAGGAGTACTAGATCGAAGAAGGGGTGTTGGACATGTGGGGAGCCACACTACCAGCATGACTTCCCAATGGAGATGAATAGAGGATCTGGATCAGCTAGACCCACTACCGTGGGAAATTTGGGCAAGGCCCATCGGATTCATGCAGCAGTGAATAACCTCTAGGCAGAGCACCAGTCAACTATGCTCGAGACATCTGGTACCGTCGCTGACCAGACCCTTAGTATTTTGATAGATCTTAGTGCTACCGAGAGTTTCATTTCTAGTGCAGTGCTAAAAAGGATTAAGGTAAAGGAAATCGAATAGGATGAGTTTAGCTTTGTAGAGATGGCTTCAAAAGCCAAACATAAGGTTAGAGGAAGGGTTACGGTTTGTACCCTTAACCTGGGAGATTTTTTCACTAGGTCCAATCTGTATGTCATGATCTTAGGATCTTATAATGTCATGATCGGTATAGATTGGTTGGAATCACATGAGGTGATACTCAACTGTAAGATGAAACGCTTGAGCTTGGTCGATGATGAGGGACAAAGACGTGTGATTATAGGTCAGAACCAGGGAGTTTCTCTAATGTTAATCTCTTCCTTCTAGTTACGAAAGAGATTGTGCAAGGGATGTAAGCTTTATGTGATCCTTACGTTAAATGAAAAAGAAGTAGTGGAAGGTCTAGAAAACCTACCGGTGGTGAGAGAGTTTGCAAACGTATTTCCAGAGGAGTTACCTGGGATTTCGTCAGAGAGGGAATTGGAGTTTACTATAGACCTAAAATCGGGGATTGAACCAATAGCTAGAATTCCTTATCGGATGTCGACCCTAGAGATACAGGAGTTGAGAATGAAACTGAAGGGGTTGTTGGACCTGGGACTTATACATCTAAGTGTGTCACTGGGAGGCTTTCCTATTATTTTCATACAAAAGAAGGATGGGTCGTAGAGACTCTGCATTGACTACCATCAATTGAACAAGGCAATGATCAAGAATCAGTATCCGTTGTCAAGGATTGATGATCCGTTCGATCAGATGAAGGTTGCGAAAGTGTTTTCCAAGATTGACTTGAGATCATGGTATCACCAGTTATGAATCAAGGCAGATGATGTCCCTAAGACCACCTTTAATATGAGGTTTGTACATTACGTGTTTATTGTTTTACCATTTAGACTGACAAATGCCCCAGGGGTATTTATGAGTTTGATGAACAGGGTGTTCCACGAGTACTTGGACAAGTTCGTCCAAGTACTCATTGATGATATTTTGATTTACTCTCAGACAATGGAGGAGTAGGATGAGCACTTTCACTTGGTACTATAGTGTCTACAGGAGAACAAATTGTAAGGGAAATTTTCCAAATGCTCGTTTTATCAATCGAAGATTCACTACTTAGGGCATGTCATCTCCGATGAAGGTATCGTCTTGGATCCAACAAAGGGCGAGGCTATTATGGAATGGCATGTGCCGATGAATTTCATAGAAATGCGTAGCTTCATGGGTTTACTAGGATACTATCGATGGTTCATTGAGGGATTTTCGAAGATAGAAAATATGATCACGGAATTGTAGAAGAAGAATAAGAAGTTTGATTGGACCGAGAAATGTGTGGAAGTATTCAGAGGCTCAAGGAGCTGTTGACAATGGCACTGATACTAAAGGTCCCAGACATGGACACAGACTTCTTGGTATGCACTGACGCATCCAAGGAAGGCTTAGGCGGATTCTTGATGCAAGATAGTCAAGTGATCACTTACATATCGAGGAAACTGAGAAGGCATGAGGAGAACTAAGCAACACATGAGTTGGAGTTGTTATCCATTGTATATGCCTTGAAGGTTTGGAGACACTACCTTGTTGGATGAAATTTGAACTCAAGACGGACCATTGTGGACTACAACACATCTTTACGCAAAGCGACCTGAATGTGTGACAAAAACGTTGGTCGGAATTTCTTAGTGAGTACGACTTCGAGATTACTTACATAAAAGGAACAATGAATCAGGTGGCAGATGCATTGAGTTAGAGACCACGCATATTTTCAGTGTTGCCTCTTTAGACAAATCTATGTGAAAGGATTCTAACTTTATAGCACGACGATGAATGTTACAAAGAGGTTAAGGATTTTATCGGTAAAAACACAATGATGGTACCAAGATTTGAAGGACTTACATTTGATGATGATGGATTATTGAGGTTTAAAAAATTGGATTTACATACCACCAAACGATGAGTTGAGGAGTTTGATCCTAAACGAGGTTGACAGAGCAGTGTACATGGCCCACCCAGGAGTCATGAAGATGAGGGCGGAGCTTAAACCCTTATTCTTTTGGAAGGGAATGAAGGAATACATAGTCAACTATGTGGCTAGATGTCTAGAATGTCAGCAAATAAAGTTTGAACATAGACATCCAATAGGATTAATACAACCACATGCTATTCCGGAATCAAAATGAGAGGTTATTTCTATGGATTTCATAGCTGGATTGCCACTAATGGCAAGAAGACACGACTTGATTTTTGTGGTAGTTGACACTTTGACGAAGAGTGCTCATTTATTCATGTGCATATGACATATCAGGCACCTGACATAGCTAGAGTTTTCATCAATGAGATTGGGAGGTTGCATGGCATACCTAAGAAGATTATATACAATCAAGGATCGATGTTTATTGGACGATTTTGGACTAGTTTCCAAGAGGCCTTGGGAACCCAACTTAAATTTAGTACTGTGTATCACCCAGAGACCGATGGGTAGATCAAATGAATGAACTAGACCTTGGAAAACATGTTGCACAAGTACGTGATGGACCAACAAAATCATTGGGAAGAATTATTGTCAATGGTAGAATTCACTTATAACAACAGTTACCAAAGCACCATTAAGATGGCACCTTTCAAGCTTCTTTATGGGCGACCATGTCGGACACCTTTGAGTTGGGATCAGCTTGAGGATAGGGTCCTAGTGGGACCAGAAGCGATCCAAGAAATGGAATATTAAATGAAAACTATAATACAAAAGATCAAGGAAGCACAGGGTTGGCAGAAGAGTTATGTTGATGCGCGTCATGTCAACCGTAGTTAAGATGCGATGATCATGTATTTTTGCAGCTGAAACCTCATAAGAGTTCAATCAAGTTTGGAAAAGGGGCTAAACTATCTCCTAGGTTCATGGGATCCTACAAGGTTGTGTAAAAGAGAGGCTCATGGCATAATGACTAGTCTTGCATGATTCTTCAGGCGTATGCATGTTGTCTTTCACATCTATGTTTGAGACATTATGATTAGTGATCCTACACATGTTTTGACTTGATCACCTTGTGGGTGTCGGATGAGGGTGTGCTCATGGCTGAGTCGATCTGCATCTTAGATCATTTCATTCAAAAATTACGATGTCAAATGGTAGATCAGGTCAAGGTCCAATGGGACAACTATAGTCTGCACTCGGTGACCTCGGAGGACGCATATGATATGCGCCAACAATTTCCATTTTTGTTGATAGATAGACTTATGACGTTGTGATTCACATTATTTCGACACTTATATATTGTAAAACTTTAGGACAAATTTTATACCAAGAGGGGGTGTATGTAACATCCCGCTCTTGCCCGCACTAAGTGAACTTATTATTTGAGGACATTTGCTTGCAAGTGGTCAGGATTATTATACTATTGGGCATTTGATTATGATTATGAGGCATTATGGATATGATGACAGGTTATTTTGTTGTATTGATATAGACAGGTGATATTGACTTGGTTCTCCTGAGTGTGCAGGATTTTGGACCTCGAGGATGCAAAGGCATCGATGAAACCCTTGGACTCTGGATCGAGTCAGGTAGTCGACTATTAGGGTTTGATTGTTCTATATATGACATATGTGCATCTGATTAGATGTTATGATTATGGATTTTATTCTGACATGATTTGTTGATGATGCATGCTAACGATAGCTTGTCGACCAGACTCACTTGTGGAGTAGAGGGGTCATGCACGACTACCAGAGACTTTGACGAAGAGGTGTGGACAACATCTCTGCCACAACCTACTAGCACTCCCACCATGGCTCGAACTGTAGGTTAATGATTATCTAGTTTGAGAAGACCCACAATGCCATGAGGGAAGACTGCGAAATTCACTCACGATGATTCTAAGGGGTGCACAATAAGGTAGGGGCCTTATTCCTTAGAGGCCCTTAGTCTCCCACAAGATCACCTAACAGAGTATTGAATCTAGGGTTTTTTTATGTCTACCAATTCAGTCAATAGGCGAGTGGCACCCTCGGAGCACGTAGTGCGCCCTGAAGGGCACATCATGCAAGGGAGATAATATGAGGTGAGTGGCACCCTTGGAGCACTTAGTGTGTCCTGAAGGGCACATCGCGTTGTTAAATAATAAATGAATAGATATATATAAATAGATCATAAAAATAAATAAATATCATCATTAAACGTGTGACGAGAAGGGGGTAAGAAATTCAATTAATTTATAAAAATATTTTGGGGAAATAATTGTTTTGTTACATATACTAATTAAAAAAAAAAGTTATTAATTAACAAGAAAAAGGGAAAAATGTAATTTTCTACACTTGTCAATTTAAGTTTTAAATGAAAAGGGAAAGAGGGAAATTTAAAAGAATTAGGAAACTAAGGAAAAAGGGGGAAACATAAAGGGAAAGGGAAACTAAGGAAAAAGTCAGAATGAGTAACTTAGTAAGGTATCTTTCCATTAAGAACTTTCTAAATTGAACTCAACTAGTAAATTAGTAAGGGGGTAAGTCATTAAAATGTGTAAGGGAATATGAGGACACCTAGGAGCAATTCTAGGAATGATTTTAGGTGGGTGAGGGAAATAGGAGTAATTAAATAATTAATGAAATTAATTTCTGGTGCAACGAAAGGGATGGGGTACACATGTACGGGGAGGATTTTTTCGAATTAAATTATTGAACAATAAATTAAATGGGAATTTGGGAAAGAAAATGACTTAGAAACTCTATATAAAGGAGGGAGGAAAAGGAGGATGGATCTCCTCTATTATGCGTAACGTTACGCTACATAATTTTAGACTTTACTGACTTAGCTTGTGGGAGTTGGGATACCCATCTCGGTGACGGGTGGTAGCTCAGTATTGCAAGGTGAGTTGGGAGCTAGTTGTTCTCTGGTTCAGTGGGTGTGGCCCCTTTGTGGCTCGGGGGGCTAAGGGGGAAGAAAAGTACCCCTAGCGTTGGCTGGGAGGTACCGATGAAGTCTCATTGGTCGGAAAGCTTGAGTTTCACAGAGCGCGTGGAACAACTACTCAGAGCGGATGACTTGGTCTATTGTAATGTACCTCAAAATTACCACAAAAAGAAAAAATCTAGGACATAATTCAACTTCGTTTAAGCTAAGAACTTACGAGAAGGCAAGATTTATTTCTATTCGTAATGACGTCATTATACCAGTTTAGTTCCTTTGAACCAAAACTCCATTAACAACTGTACATAATCCCCATCTATAAGTTTGTATATAGCTACGGCTTTCTTTAAATACATATAAGACAATTCGTTGTCATAGGCATAGTTTCATCTCGATTCTGGCTTAAATACTTTCTCACAATAATTTTTCTGTGTTTTTCATACCCTATGCATAGTGACTTGCATTTCCAACACCTCCATTCCAGATGAAGATCTCCCAATGGTTTCCACCAATTCCATTCACCACATAATTAGTGTTGTTCTTATAATAATACTTCCTACCACGCTCTTGTAGTTTTGTGAGGAACAACGGTCAAATGGATTTCGGCGATTACCGTTGCCGAGTACTAACACACAGCAACTTCTGAAAGGTGAAAAAGGGGCTAGCACTTCAGGATTTTGGGGCTTGAAACTTCGTGATTACAAGTGCCCAAACCAACACAAACAAACTTCCAAAAAGAAAAGAAAGTGGGGCCCGCACTTCAGGGTTTCGGGGTTTGGGACTTCTTGATCACAAGTGCCCCAAACACCAACACAACGCAAACCTCTGAAATGCTAAAAGGAAGGAAGGGTGGACCTACGTTTCGGATTTCAGAGTTTAGAGTTTCGCGAATACAATAGCCATCCTCAACACACAACAATTCTCGAAATCGTGAAAAGTGACCAACATGTCAGGATTTCAGAGTTCGGGATTTCGTCAGTTCAATAGTCAAATATAAACACACAACCACTCCTAAAATCGTGAGAAGTGACCAGCACTTTGGGATTTCGCTGTTCAGGATTTCAGGTCTTCAAATGTCAAACAACAACACAAAACATTTCCCGAAGTTCCGAAAAGGTAAAAGAGGGACCCATATTTTGGGATTTCGGAATTCGAGGTTTCAAGGTTTCAAATGTCAAAAAATAGCACAAAACATTTCCCGAAGTTTCGAAAAGGTGAAGGTGGGACCCGTATTTCAGGATTTCTGGGTTCGAAACTTCACGAGTTCTGGTGTCCAAACATTCAACGTACAGAAATTTAAGGACTAAAATTTCATGATTTCGAGAATTTGGGCTTTGGGGTTTCGGGGTTTCAAGTGCCCAAACACTGCATACAACAATCCCTGAATTCCGAAGAAAAATATGTGGGACCCACTACTTCGAGATTTCGGGTTTTACGAACACATGGTGCAAAAACACAAAAGAAAAAGAAGGTCCGAAATGCAAAAAAAATGATTAGGGTGTGGGCCCTACAATTTCAGGTTTCGGGGTTTACTAACTCTCGATGCCAAACATTGCATGACATCAAATGAAGAATCGCGAAATTACGAAAAATGGTAAGGGGTCCATCCGATATCGAGTTTCAGCATTTGGTAATGCTTGATGCAAGAACAACTTACCACGGTAATCATTGAATCTCGAATTTGATTGACTGTGGGGCCACTTCAGGTTTTCAGAGTCTTGCAAGAACAAAAAGGACTCCATACAGGTTGAATCAATAAACTCCGAAAGGTCGGAAAAGGAAAGTGAATGTGAATAGAGTTTACAAAAAAACTCTGTAATTTTCTTCCTGGTAATATTCATACAATTAGATTATGGAACTTACAGCATAACCTCTACTCCCAATATGCCAATTTTCAACCTTGATTTTACTTAGAAAACACATACCGAAAGAAAACTAACTGTGAATTTAATTTAGAGGGGATTTCTTCTAGAATTCAACCATGCATAATCCTTTCAACTATCATAACGAATAAAAAGACCAATTTCTATCATAATTAAAATTATGCATTACATCCATGATTGAATCATTCGTCAGGGAAGGGAAATTATTTCGGTTCCGATTTAACACATGCATTACATCAGATATAAATTCATTCAAATAGAGAATGGAAATCATTCCAGTTCCAATCAAACACATTGCATCAGATGTAAAATCATTCAGAATAGAGAAGGAGAAAATTTAACTTATCTAAACCAATTTGTGGGAAGACAAGGGGAACAACCACGTTCCTCCCAACTGTAGAATAGGGAAGCCAGATCTACTTGCCCAATTCACCCCCTAGCCTGACCATGAATCCATGAGGGAGAACTTGGAAACTTCTCTTCAGCAATGTTCTTCAATTCCAACAGTCATCCTCTTGCTTCACACTTACTCAACAATGCTTATAACATCAAGACAATTTGGTTTCAACAAAAACTCCTCTTGCCTCACACTCAATCTGCAGTGCTCATAACAGCAAGAGAGTTCAGAAATCCTTTCCCATCATACTTGGCAGCGTCCTGCCTCCTCACATATGCTATTTATCCATTTTTTTTGCCCAGGTCTTTTCCCTCCTTTGGGGATTTTCACAGCTTTCTTAATCCCTGATTTTCAGAGGCTGCCAGTGGTCAAATCTCTAATTTTCCACTTGTAATCATTAGCCCAGAGGTAGTTCCAAATTGTTCCCCACTCATGGAGTCATGGTCAACTGATTTTTAACATGGTTGTTCCAATTGTCCTCCTACAGTTAATATAAATATTCTATTGTGATACAAGTGTCATAGTCAAATAGTTAGTTGAGTCCAAATAGATCTCTACCCAATAGTCACAATAATTAAATACAATTATTAAATTTGAAATTCAAAATTTCCATAAATGGCAAAAATTTCCAGATTCGAATTTGCCAAAAATGGAAATAAATTTCCAGCACATAAAGATATTTATTTGGGGGGGATGTCGTTAGTGTTCGTTCCTTTCCTGGAATAGGATTGGATGAGATTTCTACAAATCTCCCTCTAATTCCCCAGTGGCCTCCTCAGGACTAAAGTGCTTCCATTGCACCTTTACCTGAGCGACGGCTCTATTCCGAAGTGTTATTTCTCTCCAGTCCAGAATGCACAGGGGTTCAACCTGGAACTCGCCCTCAGGTTCCACCTGCACCAAGTTCCAATCAATCATATGAGTAGGGTCATGAATATACTTTTTCAACAAAGAAACATGAAATACATTATGAATTCTTAGATTAGCTGGAAGTGCAAGCTAATATGCTACGAGTCCAATTCGAGCTAGTATCTCAAAGGGCCCACAAAACCTGGGTGCCAACCTGGCACAGTTCCCCAACTTCAGTGAGTTTTTTTGGGCTTTGACCTTCAAATAAACATGGTCTCCCACTTGAAATTCCAATTTTCTTCTTTTCTGATCCGCATAACTCTTATGTTTGTCCTGTGCTTCTTTCAAGTTATGTTGTACTTTCTTTACCATGTTCTCCATTTCTTGGAGCATCTCTGGTCCAACCATGAGTCTGTAAGCTAGGTTATCCCAGCTAATTGGAGTTGTATGCTTTTTTTCATATAGTATTTCAAAAGGGCTCAACTTAGCCGAAGTTTGGTACCCATTGTTATATGCAAATTCTACCAAGTGCAGGTAGTCTTCCCACTTGTTCGGCTTTGTTCTTACATACATGTAGAGCATATCCTCTATGATTTGGTTTGTCCTTTTGGTCTGTCCATCCTTTTGTGGATGATAACTCATACTAAAATTCAAATTAGTGTTTATCCCTACAAACAATTCCTTCCAAAAAGTGGATGTGAATTTTACGTCTCTATCTGAAATCACCATTTTAGGAATACCATGTAGTCTAAAAATTTATTTCATGAATATTTCAGCAATGTTAATATCTTTAAAAGTAGATTTTATAGGAATAAAGTGTGCAGACTTATTGAGTTTATCGATTACAACCATTATAGAATCATTCTGTTTCTGAGTTTTAGGCAAACCTGTTATAAAGTCCAGCGATATGGTCTCCCATTTCCATTCTGGTACTGGTAATGGCTGTAATAGGCCGGCTAGATGCTGGTGTTTGGCCTTAACCTGCTGACAATATTGGCACTTAGCCAAATACTCTATTGTTTTTCCCTTCATATTGGGCCAGTAAAATAGTGTTCTGAGTGTTCTTATTGTTTTCTGGTAACCTGGATGGTCAGAACACGGTTTCTTATGCACTTTGTCTAAAATAGTTAATTTTAGTTCTGCTGAATCTGGTATGTAAAGTCTGTTTTTAAATATTAGTAGTCCCTTCTTGTCGATACTTATATCTATTTTATCTGAGTTTGCGATATTATTTTGAAATTCCACCATTATCTTAGTGTAATTTCCATCATTGATACCTGTCGTCCTTATTCTTTGTTCCAGATCACCTTCTGCCCTACTAATGTTTATCTCAAATAACCCATGGATTCTACAGCTTAAAGCATCTGCTACTTTATTTTCCTTACCCTTGATATGTCTGACCTCGAAGTCAAATTTTCTCAAGAAGACTAGCCACCTTGCTTGTCTTGCATTAAGGTATGGTTAGTTAAACAGATATTTCACCCCGCTATTATCCATCAATAGTAGGAATTTTCTGCCCATTATATAGTGTCTCCACATTTTTAAGGCATGTATTATTGTTTCCAATTCTAAGTCATGAGTGACGTAATTTCGTTTGTGTTCTTTTAATTTCCGAGACTCATAACATATCACGTGCCCTTCCTGAGTTAGAACACCACCTAGTCCCTCTTTAATTGCATCAATGCATACTGTGAAGTCTTTATCTGGGTCTGTTGCCTTCAGGATGGGCGTCGATGTCAATAATTATTTTAGCCTGTTAAAATTTTCTTGACACTTTTGCGACCAGTTAAACTTGGTCTCTTTCTTTTGTAGTGACGTGATAGGGTAGGCTATCTTGGAGAACCCTTCTATAAATTTGTGATAATATCCGGTGATTCCCATGAATGACTAGATATTTGCCACATCCTTAGGCACTGGCCATTCCATAATGGCTTTTATCTTTTCCAGGTCTACAACAATACCTTCCGAGGAAATGACATGTCCTAAATATTGTATTTCTTTTTGATAAAAATCACATTTGTCGAATTTTGCGTATAGTTTATGTTTTCTTAGTGTTTGCAGAACTATTCGTAAGTGTTCATCATGTTCTTCCTTCATTTTAGAATAGACCAAAATATCGTCGATAAATACTACTACGAACTTGTCTAAGTATTGGCTGAAAATGTTGTTCATCAAGCACATAAATGTGGTTGGTGCATTAGTGAGTCCGAAAGGTATGACTACAAACTCGTCGTGTCTGTATCTTGTTCAAAAAGTTGTTTTGTTTATGTCCTGATCTTTTATCCTAACTTGATGATATCCGGATCATAAATCCAATTTTGAGAAGATCTTGGCTTCACCAACTTGATCGAACAAATCATTTATCCTGGGTAAGGGGTATTTGTTCTTAATGGTCACTTTGTTCAGCTATCTATAATCGATACATAGTCTTAGAGTACCATCTTTATTTTTCACAAAGAGGAATGGTGCTCCCCATGGCGAGACACTTGGTCTGATATACTCTTTGTCCAACAATTCCTGTAATTGTATTTTTAATTCTATCAGTTCTGGTAGACTCATTCAGTAGGGTTCTTTTGAGATAGGGTCTGATCCAGGTAGTAAGTCTATGGAGAAATCTATTTCTTTCCTAGGAGGTAATTATGGTATCTCTTCGACAAACATGTCTCTGAATTCATGTAGGACAACAAGGTCTTCTAACTTGGGCTTATATTCTTTTTCTAATAGATTCGTCACTTGGATGGCATAAACTTGACATCCTTTCCTAATACATTTCTTGAGTTGCAACACTGAAACTTGTCTAACTGATACAGGTTTTGGTATGCCTTGGGCTATTCTAACAGTGCCAAAATTATCTTTATAGCTAAGTACCTTTGTATAACAATCTAGTACTTCTTTGTGTTGTTCCAACCAATCCATCCCAATAATCATGTCATAAGATCCTAGTGGTAGGATGTTCAGATTGGTCCTTATCTTTTGACCATCTAAGTTGAACTTAAGATCAGAAATAAAGTTAACTACTTTTCTTTTAGTACCTGTTGCTAGTCGTACAAGCCAAGATTTTTCATGCTTTTTATTCGACTCTACTACATCGGGAGTAATATAATTTAATGTAGCTCCAAGGTCAATTAAAACAGAAATTCGAGTGTCATGGATTTTACCTTCGACTTCTACCACTGAGGATTGGTGGCCATCTTGTCGACCATCTATGGCTACATTTATCCGATGCAAACTTCTACCCATGTCACCTACTGTCGAGGCTTCCTGCAAATTGTGAATAGTAGTTCTATTTGCTGCAATTAAATGTGGAAATTTCCTCCTTAGATGAGGCTCTCCACACTCCCAACACTTTAATGGCTCGCGGGCATTGTCCCAAAACCTTTTCGTTCCAAGGTTCAAAGGTTTACCACTACCTTGCGTATTCGGGTGATTGGAGTGAAAATCCTTCCTTGGGAAACTTTTTGCTACATTTCGATAAGGAGTTGGTTGGTATCCTTTCTTCTGCTGGTGTGTTCCATCTTGTCTCTTATCATTCCAAGTCTTGGGAAACTCTACCCGTTGTTTATACTAGTCGTAGCACATTTGTGCCTTCCTGAATGACTCACTCAAGGATTTGGGGTTGTCAAACTCAATTCTGTCCCTGTAGGACTGTGTTAAACAGCTTAAGAATCGTTGGATTTTTACCTTATCCTCTCGGATGTATGGTACAAACCTTAGTATTTCTAGAAATTTATTTATAAGGTCATCCATCGTCATGTGTCCGAGTCGTAACTCATAGAATTATTTCCTCTTCCTTTCATAATAGCTTTCAGAAAGGTATCGTTTCTTAAAATACTTCCTAAAGTCAGACCATTCCAACTGTTTCTCCTTTAGTCCCTTGGCCAAGTTTAGGTCCTGCCACCAAATGTTGGCCTTCCCCTTCAAATTGTAGATGGCCATTCTGACCTTCATGTTGTTGGAATAGTTGTAGATTTGGAAGTATTTCTTGATGTCCAACAACCATGCCTCGGCTTCTTCTCCTATCCTGGATTCTCCATCAAAAGTAGTTGGTTTAATCTTTTTAAATTCTCCTTCAAGGTGGTCTATTTGTTTTCTTTCTCTGTTTGGTATGGTTTTGTCTTCAACTGAAGGTGTCCCTTCAGATGAATTGTCTCCTTTTTTCGTTTTCGCACCAGAATTCTTGGAGGCCCTTTTGCTGACCTCTTCCTCCTAGTTATCATCTTTTGGACTTTTCTTGGTTACTATACTACGCAACAAGACTTCATTTATCTCTTGCTGTTCCTACTATGCCTTCTTCAATTTTTCATTGTCGGCCTTGAAAACCTATAGTTCAACTATAAGGTTTCTCATTGTTTCCAATACCTCCATGGGTGAGCTTCCATCACTATTCTGTCTTAGATCTCCAGGAGGTCCTTGTTGCGGATTCTCTTCCATCCTGATTTCTGCACCTTCTTGAGCTGCCATTATTCAACACAAAACAGAAAAGCTTTCTATTTGCAATTCACAAGATTTGTTAGTTTTATCATAGATCAGAATATATATACTAAGCAATTAATGTGGCCATGTTTAGGCCCAGTGTTGTAACTTTTTCTCTGATACCATATGTAATGTACCTCAAAATTACCACCAAAAAAAAAAAATCTAGGACATAATTCAACTTCGTTTAAGCTCAGAACTTAAGAGAAGGCAAGATTTATTTCTATTCGTAATGACCTCATTATACCAGTTTAGTTCCTTCAAACCAAAACTCCATTAACAACTGTACATAATCCCCATCTATAAGTGTGTATATAGATATGGTTTTCTTTAAATACATATAGGACGATTCGTTGTCATAGGCATAGTTTCATCTCGATTTTGGCTTAAATACTTTCTCACAATAATTTTTCTGTGTTTTTCATACCCTGTGCACAGTGACTTGCATTTCCAACACCTCCATTCTAGATGAAGATCTCCTAATGGTATCCACCAATTCCATTCACCACAGAATTAGTGTTGTTCTTATAATAATACTTCCTACCACGCTCTTGTAGTTTTGTGAGGAACAACGGTCAAACGGATTCTGGCGATTACAGTTGTCGAGTACTAATACACAACAACTTATGAAAGGTGAAAAAGGGACCAGCACTTCGGGATTTCGGGGCTTCAACCTTCATGATTACAAGCGCCCAAACCAACACAAACAAACTTTTGAAAAGAAAAGAAAGTCGGGCCCGCACTTCGGGGTTTCAGGGTTCGAGACTTCTTGATCACAAGTTCCCCAAACACCAACACAACGCAAACCTCCGAAATGCAAAAAAGAAGGAAGGGTGTAACCTGCATTTCAGGATTTCGAAGTTTGGGGTTTCATGAATACAACAGTCATCCTCAACACACGACAACTCCCGAAATTGTGAAAAGTGACTAGCATGTCGGGATTTCAGAGTTCGGGATTTCTCGAGTTCAATAGTCAAATATAAACACACAACCACTCCCGAAATCGTGAGAAGTGACCAGCACTTCGGGATTTCAAAGTTTGGGATTTTGGGGTTTCAAATGTCAAACAACAGCACAAAACATTTCCCGAAGTTCTGAAAAGGTAAAGGAGGGACCCGTATTTCCGAATTTCGGGATTCGAGGTTTCGGGGTTTCAAATGTCAAAAAATAGCACAAAACATTTCCCGAAGTTCCGAAAAGGTGAAGGTGGGACCCGTATTTCGGGATTTTGGGGTTCGAAACTTCACGAGTTCCGATGTCCAAAAATTCAACGTACAAAAATTCAAGGAACTAACATTTTGGGATTTTGGGAATTCGGGATTCGAGGTTTCGTGGTTTAAAGTGCCCAAACACTGCATACAACAATCCCCGAATTTCGAAGAAAAACATGTGGCACCCACTACTTCGGGATTTCAGGTTTTACGAACACATGGTGCAAAAACACAAAAGAAAAAGAAGGTCTGAAATGCAAAAAAAATGATTAGGGTGTGGTCCCTACAATTTCGGGTTTCAGGGTTTACTAACTCCTGATGCTAAACATTGCACGACATCAAACTACGAATCGTGAAATTAAGAAAAATGGTAAGGGGTCCATCCGATATCGGGTTTTGGTGTTTGGAAATGCTTGATGCAAGAAAAAGTTACCACAGTAATCACCGAATCCCGAATTCGATCAGCTGTGAGGCCACTTCAGGTTTTCGAAGTCTTGCAAGAACAAAAAGGACTCCATACAGGTTGAACTGATAAACTCTAAAAGGTCGGAAAAGGAAAGGAAACGCGAATAGAGTTTACAAAAAAACTCCGTAATTTTCTTCCCGGCAATATTCATACAATTAGATTACGGAACTTACAGCATAACCTCTACTCCCAATATGCCAATCTTTAGCCTTGATTTTTCTCAGAAAACACATACCGAAAGAAAATTAACTGTGAATTTAATTTAGAGGGGATTTCTTCCGGAATTCAACCATGCATAATCCTTTCAACTATCATAACGAATAAAAAGACCAATTTCTATCATAATTAAAATTATGCATTACATCCATGATTGAATCATTCATCAGGGAAGGGAAATTATTTTGGTTCTGATTTAACACATGCATTACATCAGATGTAAATTCATTCAGACAGAGAATGGAAATCATTCCAGTTCCAATCAAACACATTGCATCAGATGTAAACTCATTCAGAACGGAGAAGGAGAAAATTTAACTTATCAGAACCAATTTGCGGGAAGACAAGGGGAACAGCCACGTTCCTCCCAATCGTAGAATAGGGTAGCCAGATATACTTGCCTGATTCACTCCCTAGCCTGACCTTGAATCCATGAGGGAGAACTTGGAAACTTCTCTTCAACAATGTTCTTCAATTCCAACAGTCATCCTCTTGCCTCACACTTACTCAACAGTGCTCATAACAGCAAGACAATTTGGTTTCAAAAAAAACTCCTCTTGCCTCACACTCAATCCGCAGTGCTCATAATAGCAAGAGAGTTCAGGAATCCTTTCCCAACACACTTGGTAGCATCCTACCTCCTCGCATATGTTATTTATCCATTTTTTTTGCCTAGGTCTTTTCCCTCCTTTGGGGATTTTTGCAGCTTTCTTAATCCCTTATTTTCAGGGGTTTTCAGTGGCCAAATCTCTGATTTTCCACGTGTAATCATCAGCCCAGAGGTAGTTCCAACTTGTTCCCCACTCATGGAGTCATGGTCAGCTGATTTTTAACATGGTTGTTCCAATTGTCCTCCTGCAGTTAATATAAATATTCTATTGTGATACAAGTGTCATAGTCAAATAGTTAGTTGAGTCCAAACAGATCTTTTCCCAACAGTCCAATAATTAAATACAATTATTAAATTTGAAATTCGGAATTGCCATTAATGGAAAAAAAATTCCAGATTCCAATTTACCAAAAACGGAAATAAATTTCCAGCACATAAAAATATTTATTTTTGGGCGATGTCATGGCTATGGTACGCATGCTCTTATTCTGCATGGTAAACTATTATTGACTTTATGATTTCATTTATGTACTTTTAACTGTGTAAAGAATGTGTTTGACTTAGCACTTTAATTGAGAACTTAAATTCCCCATAGCCTTAAGCTCGTTGCTTGACTTGATTCCCTTGGCATTCGATCCCTGAATGTTGTGACTATCCTTTTGGTTTTATTGATTTGTTGTGAAGATTTGTGCTTCTCACTTCACCCTCATCCCTAGTTTGTTAGTCCACGCCTGAGCAATCGGCCAGGAGCCGAATCGACGGTAATCACTTTGGTGCATAGAGACCTATAGATTCTAATGCCCCGCTTTTTTGTACGTGGATGATGAGCGAAGGTTGTTTTTCCCCTACTCATCCTTGTGTTTCTGAGAATGAGCATCCTTGCATTGATTGATTCATTTCAGAATGGTTTATCTTTGCACCTTTGGTTGGATCATCTATCCAACCTTTTCTTTCTCTATGCTTTTAGTTGCTTAACCTTGGAATTTCTCTGTGCCTTGGTTGATAAAATGTCTACGATCTTTTCAATGACTTTTCCCAGTGTTTTAATGGAAAATCTCCACATTTTTATTGTTAGACCACTGCAGTCACCCCCGTTCCTCTTGGTTGAACAACTTTTACCTCACTAATTTCTGAGCCAATACCCAGTTCTTGTACAATGAATTTACCCGTGTTAACTGTGTTATTGAACCTGTGAATGACAGTGAATTCGTACCTTGATCGGCAACCAATTTACCCTTGATTGAATGTGATTTCAATATTATTTACCCAACGCTCAATTGGAAGGACATCTACGTTTCTATTATGGTAATCTCAGCTATCTAATATGGAATGATAGTGATAATGTTTTATATGCTAGACAGTGAATTCTGCTATCAATGTGATTTTTATTATTATATGTTCAACAGATTATCAAATTATTATTTAAACTGTGAGTCACATCATTTTACACAAAAATCTCTTGTTTCAACTTAGCCATAGACTTGAGACAGTGATAGATTCAACCATATGTTTCAGATTGCAATTTAGATATGGTATATGTTTGACTGTGTTGTATACATTATTATATTGTTGCGTTACCATGTAATTGTCCAAACGATTTTTACTGCTCTATCTGTGATGTCATTGTCTGCGAACTTATATCTGTGTTTTTCTTCAATAGTAATTGGTTGGGTGTAAATATTGAATTTCATGCTGTGTGACAACGAATTTATTAATAATAGGTTGATAGCACAATGATAGTAGATTTCATTAATGGTGATTTATTATAGCATTTTGGCAAGTTTGTTGGGAGCGATTCTATATTGGGTGACTACGAAGTTAATAGTTTATGTAGAGAATTTAATAGATATGTGTGGAAAAATTAAGGGTTTTAGAGCTGCGATACCGTGTTTCACATGGAAGCGACTCCCCTTGATTAATAGACAACCTATGTTTTAATAGTCAGTTGCATTTTATTAGACAACATGTCATTTACATATTTGAGTTCCCGCGTTTAGTATGTCCTGCATTTAGTATGTCTGTGATTTGGTGAATGACATCTTAAATGTGAATGTCAATGAATTCCCTTTTTTTTTTGCACATCGAACCCTCTTTTTATTTTGACTGTGTTATCCTTTAGGGCAGCAGATCTTGTTTTTTATGGAAGCAATCCTTTTACTTATTGACTACATTTTTATGTTTGATGTCCGCATTTTAGTTGCCAGTGAAATTTTTACATGATTAATGGGTATGTTTTGGATAGCGAACACATACCTTAAAAAAATGGTGACTGCATCCTATTAAAATCTTCAGTTCCTCAGTCAACCATTGTAATAGATTGGTTTCAGTTTAAAATTTTCTTCATTAGATAGTTATTTTATATTACTTGTTCCATAGATTATAGACTACAATGGCTCTTAGATAGCTAGATGAATTTTATTTTATTAAATTTTAATACAACCATATCATTATATCGATAGATATCCTTGTTAGATGTCAATCTTAGTTAGCAACTTTATAGCCGTTAGTACCTATCTTGATTGGATATCGAATGATATCGACATAGATAAGAATGATAGGGTTGGAGGAGTTAACTTAGGCTTACCAGGAGTCACATGTTAGGGGTTGACGATTGCAGTGAGACCTTGGTATTAAGATCTTATTAATGAATTATTGACTTGGGAAATGAGAATGAGGATTTTATGGCTTCATGTTATTGAAGATTGGATTCTTGGGATATTCTTAAGAGGGCCTTTTGCATCCTCTAATTGATGTAAGATTGCATTAGACCTTGTGCGCCAAGAATTGAACATGTGATATGATTGTTATAGTCGTCAGTTTACCTTGCATCTTGTTGACTTGCCATTTGGGTGTTGGGTTGTTTCTCGTCTTGCGGTTGTCAGTTATTTTGATATTCTAGCGTATTTAATCTTCTTGGGATTTTGGTCTAGAGATGTCGTGTTTCTCCTGGGTTACGGTACACCTATCGTCGCGTGACGATATGATTCCCGACGAGGGGATCATTGTTTATCCTAATGACTAGAGGCGAACCATAATGGGGTTGGAGTCGGTGCTACCCGTTGTGGGCATTGCTCGTTGTAGTTGGGGGTTGGTGCTTGGGTTGTAATGCTATCAAGCGTTTGGTTGCGCGGCATAGAGGTTCCAGTTAACTAGACGTCGAGGCTGTTGTGTCAAGATGGGGATGTTGTCCCTTAGCGTGTAGGCATGGTCATGTTTGTATCAGGAGGGTAGTCATTTATCTTTGTTTCTTTACACATGTTTCACCCAGCTGCTCTTGTGTTAGGTGTGGAATCATAGTTTTGTGTTGCCTGCTCTGTGCGTGTGTGTTCATGGTTAGATTTAGTGGTACAATTGTTGTCGTCGTCGCATTGTTCCCTAAAAACAAAAAACAAAATTTCACTTTTTTCTTCGCTTGTAGTCGTAACGAAGGGTTCGTTACATAATTGAGGGCTCAAAGGATATCAAATGTGTTCACTAAGAGATTAGTTGGGAGGTGACCCATCCCCCACACTTGGTTGTAGTTGGTAGTGGTAAGAGGTTGGAGTTTGTTATATACCAAACACCCAATTAGATTGTGGGTGTACCATTTTCCTCCTATATATAACAAGGAGACCCAGTTTTAGAGATCATCTTATATTGTGCATTTTTTATATTGTAAAAGGATGTTACCCCCTCAAAGATGTTTCTCAACCATTCTTATTTCTAATTCTCAAGGTGTGGAGTTTCTTCTCTTTTTGTTTTTATGCTATTTGGGTGTTTTGTGTATATACCAAGGAGACCTATTTTGTGATATAGATAATTTTTCCTTCAATAGTTGGAGGACCTATTGTTCATTCTCTATGTTATCTTTCACTATGTGATCAATTTCCTTCCTTCTTAAGGTTGATGTCATGGATGGAGGATGACAGACATAAAGTTTCATAAATGGTGAAGTATTTTATGAAGTATGGAAGGACGTGTTGTACCACCATTTTGCTTAGGGAAACTACTTGACCCATTGAGTCCATTTATCAAATGTAAATAAATTAAAATAGCATTCTAGGCGTCTATTCACAATATCAGTTTTTTCATTGGATTGAGGATGGTAAGAGGAGTTTTTTATTTGATCTCCAATACCATAATGAAATTATTTCCTTCAGACTTTGGTAGACATATAATAAAACCCATTGAGACCTCTTCCCAATGATAACTGGGTATGGATAATTGTTTTAGGAGACTCGGGGTCTTGATTGTCTATCCCTTATTCTATTGAAAAACCAAACATTCAACCACAAAATTTTGAACATAAGTTTTAATACCTTTCCAAAAAAAACCTTCTTGATCTTGTGGTAAGTTTTCAAGAACCTTGAATGTCTTCCTGTATTATATGTTTCCAATTCCAAAAGCACGTTCTATTTGAGTTTGGAATTATTACATAAATATGAGTGATCTCGATACCACATTGAATCATTCTTCCACACAAATTTATTTGATGTACTCACGTCCCCTTGTAATTGTTGAATGATCTTGCAAAAATTATGATCTTGATTCCATTATATCTCTTTTGTTTCCACCCGATCAATTTGAAGAATTGAAATAACACAAATTAATCCCTCTATGTATTCTTCTTTCCTTGAAAGTGCATCCATCGGCACATTTTTTTCCATGTTTTGTAGATAAGTTTAAATTCATAGCCTAAAATATTTGTAATGTATTGTTGCTTCTCTTCTAAGATAATCCTTGTTTGAGAAAGTACTTTATATTATCATGAGCTATTTTTACCTTGAAGTTCCTTCCTCTAAGGTAGGAGAACCATTTCTTAACTACATGTAGTATGACCAACATTTCATTTTCATAAATGGGTTTAAGTAAGTTCTTTCCTTTAAGATGGTGGATTTCAAAGGTAAATAGCTTCCTTCTTGCATTAAAACTACACCAATTCCATTCCTTGACGCATCACACTCCACAATAAAGTTTTATGTCAAGTAAAGCATGACCAAGATAGGAGTTGTACACATAGCCTTATAAAGTGTTTCACGATATTTGGTTTCTTCTTGAGTCCAATAAAATGACTCCATTTTTAACAATGTTGTTAGAGGTTATACTATTTGGCCATAATTCTTGTCAAACTTGCAATTTTTGATGTTTTGGTAGCATCAGACAGGTACATTCACAAAGGCATGTATTTTGCATGTGGAATTTGTCGAAATATTCTAGTCTTGAGTTTACTTTAGTTAGAAAGAATTGATTATAGTAAAATTGTATTTATTAGTGAATTGAGTTATTTAAGGACATGCTTAGCATGCAACATGTAATCTAAATCTTAAGTGGGTGTGAGAAGTAATCTCAACTATAGATCAATTTGAATATTAGAAATAGATTGTAACTCGTGATTATAAAAGCAAGGTTGGGGTATAGGAGAAGTCAATTTTGATGAGAGATCAAAGTTAGAGACTTGCATCGAGGGAGTCAACATGGTCGGGACTATTGATAAGAGGTTGAGGTCGAGAGACTTGGTGAGATACCAAGGTAGGGACTTGTGCGAGATGCACTTGTGAGAGACTTTGTGAGATACCAAGGTTTCCGATAGAAAATAATTACTTTTTCTAGTGTGAGGAGTGTAGGAGAAAAGAATTATTTTTTCTTGTGTGAGGAGTGTAGGATCAAAGAAGGAGTTTTTCTTGCACTATATTGAGTAGATATCACTAGATGGATGAAGAGAGTTCTTCCAAGTATTGATGAGAGGGTTGTATCTCAAAGGACCATGATTCAATATCTTTATAGGTGGAGAAGGACTTTGATCTAGATTTCATACAAGTCAAGGAGGAGAGAGTAGAAGTAACCACTAGTGGGTTCTAAAGGACAATTACCAGAGGGAAGAGTAGATTTGTACGGAGCTCTTGGTACGAGATTTTCATATATATTTATGGGTCTTAGTGGAGAAATTCACAAATATCTGTGTTCTGGAGAAGATCAAGTCATGGATGTATTGGGAAATATGCAAGTATAGGTCATACAACAGCACATGTGTTTCTAGGTTTGTCTGCAGTGTATAATTCTCTCAGTGGGTCATTTTCCCTGTTACAAGAGCCTTGATTTGACCTTAACAAAAGAATCATTGGAATGGTTTTCCCTCCGAGGTTTTTCCAGGGATTTACCTAAATTCTTGGTGTTCTTATGTGCTATATTTGGTTTCTTTGTTTATTCTTCTGGTCCATGTTTAGTTGATTACTCACTTGTTCTTTTACTAGATAAAGTGATTTTATTTTAGCTAACTTATGATTGTTGAGTAGAGTGGTAAAAGATAGACATGGTATCATAGCATAACAAGGGTTGAATATTGTTGGGAAAATCGACATGGTATCAAAGTGGTGGCTTTAAAGGAAAGAGGGAGACTAGTCTCTAAAGGGAGGAAACCAAGAGGAGATATCTTATCAGGTAGATAACCAATAGAGGAAATCAAAGGAAAAATTTTCATAGAAGCAACATATTGGGAAGAAATAGTGTTTTTGTAGGTATATAGAGACATCTGCAAGTCACAATGTAGACAATTGTAGATATCCGCAGGTCACAGAAGGACAAGGTGAAAATATATGCAATTCAAAGAAGGATAAGTACCGGATAGGCCGTACAGGATAGTACATGGTAGTTCCAACAAAGGGTTATCAAATTATATATTGAAGATGGTGAACAAATTGAATATTGAGGACAAGTTAGAAGGGGAAACAAACTTTCAAGATGGGAAGAAAAGGAATATTCTTTTGTTAGAGGAGAATGACCTCAAAGAGTATGTTGAGACTGTGGTTGCAGATCTTACAAATCCACAAGAATTGATAATTCACAAGAAGAAGGAAGTGAAGGCCAAGCAAGTGTTGCTAGAATCAATAAAGGATCACTTGATTCCTCACATTTATGAGAAGAAATATGCCAAGGAAATGTATGATTCTTTGGTGAGTCTATACCAAAACAAGAACATAGACAGGTTGCTTCATTTGATGCACTGAATTCAACTTGTTAGGTTATTCAATAAGGATACAGTTCTGAATTATATTATGAAGATTACAAATATCCAAGATCATCATGCAAAAATTGGT
Source organism: Picea glauca (assembly GCA_000966675.3). Classification (NCBI taxonomy): domain Eukaryota; kingdom Viridiplantae; phylum Streptophyta; class Pinopsida; order Pinales; family Pinaceae; genus Picea; species Picea glauca. The sequence goes on along the minus strand of JZKD02S0092231.1, from coordinate 140,545 downwards.
GAGACAATAAAAAATGTTAAGTTGGTGAATGTAGCATTGTAACATCCCGCTCTGGCGCACTTACCAAACTTATTCTTTGAGGACACTTTCCCACAAGTGATCTGGATTTTTATGATGATAAAACTTTTTCCTTCATTATGATGCGTTAAGTTATATGACATGATGTTTTACTACCTTGATATAGACAGGTGTTGTTGACTCAGTTCCATTGAGTGTGCAGGGTTTCGGACCTTGAGGATGCAGAGGCATCGGTGGAACTCCCTTGGACTCCAGATTGAGTCAGGGAGTGGGCTATTTGAGTTGTTTCGTTTACGATGATATTGTTTCATTTTGATGATATGCTATTGATCTTATGATATGGTGTTGACATGATCTGACATGATGGTTGATGATGCAGGCTGACGATAGCTTGTCGACCAGACTCACATATGGAGTAAAGGGGCCACACACGAGTTCCAGAGAGATTGAGGGAGAGG
>JZKD02S0092231.1:97060-132290 GCA_000966675.3 Picea glauca | reverse complement strand
TTTTTGGAGCATGCATAAGCCAAAAGCAAACAGATTGCTTCCATTCTGGCAACTGGGGCATATGTCTCTTCAAAGTCGATTGATTCAATCTGTGCATATCCTTTACATACCAATCAAGCTTTATTGAATCTTATATCTTATGCAATGCAAAATTAACGTTACTTTGAACAAGATCCTCTCGTGTTAAAGAAGGTCGATGTTGCTTTAAGGAGATGGTAAATGCATGATTTCAATGGATCATGATAATAATATGATGCATGATTTTAATTGCATCAAACATGGCTTCGAATATGCCGCCTTTACGGTCATTTCCCATTGAAATATCTTTTAAATTTATTCTCCAGCCTGCCATTTAAGTTTATATATGGCCGTTGTACCATAGAAATTATAAATACGACCTTGTTTGTCAAATCTGTAGATATACTTTGTGCTCCCATTCTAAATATTAAGATCTAGTATTTGGATTGCAATGGAGATGTGATTTTTTGTGCGGTAAACTAATGGTTTAGTTGGAACCTAATCAATGATAACTTTACATTGGGAAATTATTTACTCGTTGAATGGAACCATGATGAAACTTTAACTCAAACAATTACTCGATGCTTATTTACATTTCTTTCCTTTTGGGTAGGGACTTGTTGCTCAGCAACCCCTCTTGTTCGTATAGTTATTGGGTTTTTTTTTCGTGTGACAATTACCAAAGAGATAGGAAGGAATTGGGATTTTAAAGGGATACCTTTATTTGATAGATTAGTAATTGATACCTATGAGGTCCATTCAAAGAAGGGTTCTTTGGTTTTTGGTTTTGAGTGATGGATTAAGATTGTGTGTGGATCTCTAGAGGAATCGTTCTGAGGACCCTTATTTTGTATTTCAAATGTGAATATCTAATTTGATTTATGGGTGACTAGGACATTCATTTCTAAATAAAATCATCTTTGTATAAACCATTTTTTTTTTTTTGCATGTACCACTCATTTAATATAAAAAGTCACATTTTACATGAATCTATGGTGGGAGTGGGAGCATAAATAGTGACAAATTTCCTTAAAAAAGATTAAAAAATACATAAAATTAACCCAAGCATTTAAAGAAAATAAATCGAACTAAAAGATAATTGCAAACAATGAAACAAAATGAAAGAATGAGCTTTTTTATAATCACACTTTAAGTATCTTTAATTATGAAATATAATATAATATTTCCATTTTTTTTCCATTTTTAGATATTTGTGTTCGTTATTAATTAATTTTTATTACCACATTAAATAATAAATGTCACCACTATAGATTAATATAGTAATTTTATTATTATGTTGACATGAGTTTCAATTTAACTCAAGAAATTATAGGTAGGTATAGTGTGCAATTTATATTGATTTATGAAAGTGAACATAGATACAAAGTTTTATGAAAAATAATTATTTATTTTAATTATGATTGATTATAATTTGTATGGAAAGTGCAATACCATATATATATATTGATTTAATATTAAGTATGATTGATTAAAATTGACAAATTACAATTTAATGCTAGAAAATAAAATGAAAAAACTTATATTTCATTAAATTGAGATTAATTTTAATCTCAATAATCGTAAACTTATTATGAATATAAGTTTCTAATACTCAAGTTCATTCAAGAATTTTATGAAAGGAGGTGTTTGATGAGTATAGGAACTTCCTCCCTAAGAATTATAGGCATCAAAATACTAAAAAATGTCTTTTCAATAGGAAAAAAAGAGACTGCAATAAAACCACGAAGAATGAACTCTCACATATGGAAGTTGGAATATAATAGAGGTTTTCAACAGATTGATGATATTCCACGAGGAATGAAAAAATACCCTATACAATTCAATAGGTTTTCATACTATGATCACCTACGAATAGTTAGTTTGTTTGATACAATTCATATAGGGAAGAATGTAACATAAACGTTGTGGAGAATCTTAGATGGAAGGAGTGACAAAGAAAAAATTGCCAAAATTTGTAGTGACATTCAGGAAGCTAATCATGAAATCCAAAATTCGATTGAGTCAAATAAAAATGGACATCAAAATAATCTTCCATGGTTATTTCTAGAGAAGGAAAGAAATTGTGTAAAAGAGATCATTCATAAAATTAAATTTCTCATGGGATTGTGTTCAAACAGAAAGAATATCTTAATGAGGAAAGGTGAATTTGGTGGGGTAAAAACATATGAATGGAATACCTTCATTAAGGAAATTATTTTGGTAGATTTCTATGTTGGTAATACCTGTTTTTTGTATTTTAGTTTAGTTTTATTTTCAAAAAAATAATGATTCCTTTTTTTTATAGTATGTTCTACCTCTATCTCTACCTGACATCTTTGACAACAACATAAAAAAATTTATTTACGATCTTGGAAAATACATGAGACAAATAATGATTTATATGAAAAATGTTTGTTGCAACACTTGTTGACATGTGTTTTACTTGAAATGTATATACTTTTTTGTTGAAACCTATGATTTTCTTGCAGCATGTGTAGGTGGTTGACATCTAAAGAAATTCACAAATAAGATATAAAATATTATAGGAGAGAAATTCCTTAACTAAAGTGTGAAATGAAAAAGTATCTACCTCCGACATTTTTCAATGTGCAAGCTCACTACCTCATACACTGAGTTGATGATATTGAAATGTGTGGACCTATACACACAATGTCAATTTAGATGGTGGACTTGAAGTCATTGAAGGATTATTTTAGGCAAAGAGCATGTTCCAAGGGTTGTATGGTGGAGGGATATATGATATATCAATAATTGGTGTATATTAGTGAGTGTCTTCCTAAATTAGTAGAAAATATGAAGGTGCCTCACATTTGGGATGTCAACTCCATCAACCAATTTTAAGGGGAGGTTCTGGACAAGAAAGGTAGAATGAGGAAAACAAAAGGTAATTAGATGGTAGATATCTATAATACTTTGCATTATGAATTTTTATATATATTGCACTTATTTAATGTTTATTCTTCCATCAATTATTAATCTTTATTCTTATTATTTTTTTTTCTTTTTTCCTGCAGTTAGTCGAGAGTGGGATGCACTAGATTTATACATTGCAAACAATATTGATTGTATGAAGGTATGGATAGATTGATGTATACAATGTAATGGTAGGTTATCATGGGAAGGGGTGGATACATTGCTTAAAGAATCTCATAGTAATTAAGATACCAATATTACTCAAAGGAAAAATGATTTAGCCTATGCTTTAAAAGATAAATAGGGAATCATATTCACCCATTACATCATGTTTTAGTTATTCTCCATTATACTATTCTATGTGGTGTGTTTTTTTTTATAAATTTTTACTAATTCTAAATTGATTGACAATTCAGTTTTTACATGTCGGGAATATTGAAGTTGAAACACCACAAGGCTATGTGGTGTAATGGTCATAAATTTTTCATCAAAAATTTGGATGGCAAGAAGAAAACCTTTGATTTTGGGATAATTGTAGTCCTTCAGGTCACCAATGTTTCCTCTAAAAGTGAAAGGAATCCAACAGTATCCAAAAATAGATATTGTGGGTATTTGAATGATATACTTGAGTGTGAATTTAAATCCTTCAAGTTAATTCTATTTGAGGTTAAATGGTGCAGTTTACAAATGAATGAATGTGATCTCAAAATAACTATTATTGGTCGTGCCAATGGATTTACCAAGGTCAATATAAGGACTTTTGAGTTGGGCACATAATTTATGTTCTTCCAAACCAATGTGAGTAGGTATTTATTCATAGGTTCTAGGTAAATCAAGTTGTTCATACATTTTTAGATATGATCCAATAGGAATACCTATAGAGTATAATGTACTAGAATAATATGATATTGAACAAGAAGATGATGCAAAGGATCATGAGGTAGATGTATTGTCAAATGAAGAAGTCAAATAAGTTGAGCCATACGTATACAAAAATGTTTTCGATGATGATATTGATAATGATATTATAAAATTGACATTGATGACGATGTTGATATGGCCAATCCTTTCAATTTCGATTCTGAATTAGATGATACAAATGTGGATTTGTATGAATAAGAAGATCAATGATATTGCAGAAATGTTGAAATGTAGGAGATATGTGATTATATACTTTATATGATTTATTATTTTTAAAGTATTTATTTCTATGGGTTAGTCATCATCATCGTCGTCATCTTCATTGTAATCATTGTCATCATCATAATCAATGTTTTGATCCTCTTCCTAATCATCATCGTCATCTTCATCATTGTCATTTTTTTCTTAGTCGTCATCTTCATCATCATCATCATCGTTGACATAATCATTGTCATCACTATAATCAACATTTTCTTCATCCTACTCCTCATCATGATGGTAATCATCATAATTTTCATTGCCATCATCATCATCATGTTCATCATTTTCATCATCAACCTAATTTTCATCATTTCCATTTTCATGATCACCATCATATCATCATCATAATAATCAACATTTTCATCATCCTCCTTTTAATCATCATCATCTTCATCGTTTTCATTTTTTTCGTAGTCATCGTCATCATCATTATTATCATCGTCATATCATCATCATATTCATTGTCATCATCGGTCTCAGTATTCTCATCATCATAATAAACACTATTATTTTCTTCCTCATCCTCATCATTGTTGTCATCATCATCAATGTTGTCATTATAGTTGTAGTCATCGTCGTCATCATCATCATTGATGTCTTCATTTTCATTTTCATCACCATAATAAACATTTTCATTGTCCTGCTCCTTCTTCTCATCATCATGGTCAATGTTATAATTTTCATTTTCATCGTCGTCGTCGTCGTCATCAACATTCTCATTGTGATCATCAACATCATTTCCATTTTCATGATCATCACCGTCATCATAATCATCATCATTGTCATCACCATAATCAAAATTTTCATTGTCCTCCTCCTCCTCCTCATCCTCATCATCCTCATCATAATCATTTTCATTGTCATATTAGTTGTCATCATCATTTTCATTGTCATCATCATCATCATCATCATCATCTCCGTATTCATTTTCATCACCATAATCAACATTTCCATCATCCTACTCCTCATCATCATCATCATCGCTGTCATCGTCATTGTCATCATCATCACCGTCATGATCATTATCATGAGTCATCATCATATCGTCATCAATTTCATTGTCATCATTTTCATTTTCATCACCATGATAAACATTGTCTCTGTCATCATCATCGTCATCATCGTCATCATCGTCATTGTCATTTCCATCATCACTTTAATTTCCATTGTCATGATCATATCATCATCATCGTCCTCATCATCATCATTTTCATCACAATAATAAACATTGTTGTCATCCTCCTCCTCCTCATCATCATCGTCTTCATTGTCATCAATATCATTGTCTTCATAGTCATTTTCATTATTGTCATTGTCATTTCCATCATCGTCGTCTTCATAATCTTCTTCATTGTCATCATCGTCGTCATTTTCATCATCTTCATCGTCTCCATCATCATCATCACCATAATAAACATTGTCGACGTCCTCCTCCTCCTCCTCCTCCTCATCATCATCATCGGCATTATCATTTTCATTATCATCATTGTCATCTTCATCATTATCACTTTCATCTTCATTTTCTTCATCATCATCATCATCATCATTTTCATCATCATCATCATCATCATCATCATCATCATCATTGCTATTTTCATGATCATCATCATATCATCGTTTTCATCCTCCTCCTCCTCCGCCTCCTCATCATCATCATCATCGTCAACATTATCATATTCATTATCATCATTGTCATCATCATCATCATAATTGTCATCGTCAGCATTATCATTGTCATTATCATCGTTGTCATCGCCATCATCATAATTGTCATCGTCAGCATTATCATTGCCATTATCATCGTTGCCATCGTCATCGTCATCACTTTCATATTCATTGTCATCATCATCATCATCATCATAATCATCATCATCATCATCATCATTGTCATCACCATCATCATCATTGTTATTTTCATGATCATCATCATATCATCATTGTCATCATCATCGTCATTGTCATCATTGTCATCACCATAATCAAAATCCTCATCCTCCTCCTCCTCCTCCTCCTCCTCCTCCTCCTAACCATCATCATCATTTTCATTTTCATCATAGTTGTTATCATCATTGTCATCATTGTCATTTTCATCATCGTCGTTTCCATCACCATAATCAACATAGTCTTCATCCTACTCCTCAAAATCAGCATCATTTCCATTGTTGAACTCCAATTTTGATATGTTTTATAATTCCAAATAAACCATTTTTTTCCATTTTTCCCTTGCATCTTTACCTATTTACCTCTTCATAGCCATTTTATCCATTTAAAAAGGTTTACACTCAAAATAAGCTTCATGAGGCACTTAATAAATGATTTCTAGTAATTCACTATGTTTTGATGCTTATTTAGAATAGATCTTTTGATGACCTAACTACTTACAATGTTCCAACTGTTACTATGGATCTTTCCAGAAATCCAGTAACACCCTTGCTACCGGATTTCTTGTAGTAGATAGTTTCCATGGAGAGTTTTGACATGTCATTTGCAGGAATATGAGGATGAATGAATAAATTATGCAACAAGTATTTTGTGCAGAATATAGCCATTTAGGCTTTAGGCAGGAATATTTCTCGAAAAGTTCACAAAAAGGGATGTATGGGTGTGTCTTCAAACAAATTCTTTTATATCATTCCCAGAAATATGGTAGCATTCCTATAACATGCTTTCATCTTCAAAAATATGGTAGCACTTTGATGTTTTGAAGGGTTATGCCTCTTGTGGAAAAAAATTGGAATATGGGTTTTGTTGGTGATGATGTTGTCATTATTCTCTGCAACCACCATTTTATTAATCGAACTGAATACAATATGTGATGGTTGTAGATCCACATGTTAAGGTATTAGTCTTAAATTGGTGTAACACCTTTCCTTTTATTATATGTAAGTTTTGTATATCAGATCAAAGGGTGGAGAGTTCTGTGTGAATTGTTGGGGGGAAGGATATCATTGCAAAGAGGATTGTTCCTCTCTTTAATCTGAGACATATTACTAATGATAATATAGAAACATTTTTGTTGCACTTTGTGAGTTAAACATTGTGATTTTACTACAACACATGCTCATCCAATAGGGCCCACTGACCTAGGTATGTGTTGCAGATTAGTTAGTTGGTTTTATTGTATTTAATGTATGCTTTGTTGTTCCATTTCATAGGTTAATTTACTTTTTTTATTATTATAAATTTATGTTTAAATTCATTTTTGGGGATCATTGTTGTTTGATAATAGAGAAACAAGGATATCCACATATACTTATTTATTAAAACTATTTTCACAAAGATTATTAAAAGAATGTTTTAATTTGTGAGAAAAGCAAAAGACTGTAATAAGTGGTCTAAGAAGCTGCAATCTTAATGAATCTTAAGTAGATGGGTCACTCTTTTTGCACCATATTTCGATTGATTTTAATTTGTTTACTATTCATTCCTTTATGCTCTTCAATTTATTTCTATGTGAGCAACCATGTGTGGTGTGCTGCCAAAAATATTAACTAGTTGCGACCACAATAATATTGACAAAATCAGAGTTGTAGGACCTTCAAAACAACTTTAATATATTTGTATTTGATTTATGATTTATGATTTCTTTAGTTTAATGCTTGGTGGAGCTACGAGATCCATTTAAAACTATAGAGTGAACTATACCATAGATCGCTATAGGAATATCTTTGAATAAGGATAAAATATTGTAACAGAGTTAATGAACATAGACTCAATATTGATTCCTAGAAATGATTCATAAAGATAATTTACCCTTCTCAATTTAGTAGAATTAGTTTAGATTCCTAGTCTTTCATATATTTTATCGACATCTCACAAGTTTATGAGCTCCCAGATTGATATATTAATGATCATCAATTTAAGAAATTAAATTGATCGACATTTTTGGCATCATTTCTGGGGAGATGCTAAGGCATTAGGTATTGGTAATTTGGTTTTCAGTTCTTTCATTTTCTCCATTTTTTTCAACATATGATTTTTGGTTGTACTAACATTATAGATCTAGTGAGATAGTGATGAAAAGACGAGAGGTAAGAACATGCGCATTCAGTATAGTGAGTTTTTTATCTGACCACATCTAAAGAATGTTGGTATAATGTGTTTTCTTTTAGTTTGATTCATGGAAATAAATAAACTAACTCATGTCAAAAGATAGCATGGTGACAACAAGGTATTAGTAGTATGAGGTAATTCAAAAACATGATTGTTCTTGACATTTATGAGTTTTGATTTGTGTGTCATTTTTTTTTTGTGAAATTTCATTTATTTATTCAAGAAGTTCTTTTTCATTTTTTTTCTCTGTAAGAATCCCAGTACACTAATCCCTGTGTAATACATGGATTTTCAACCAATAATAAATATTTAAAAATGTTCAAGAGTTGTTGAGTAAAGAAGGATGCTACATCAATAACATTATGGTAGAAATTGAAGATAGATATGCATCTCAGTAAGTGATAGAATAAAAAAGGTCCCATGAGAAATATATGCAACAAACTCTTGCATTTGATCATCCCTACCAATATGCAGAGGAGATGAAAGAATTATTGGAAGAAATCAATGGAGAGGAGGCATTGGAACTAGAAATTGAAGAATTTCTTGAAAGTTTTTTTTTGGATCCTTTGTGCAAGAGACAAATCTCCAAAGATATACAGAGAATGATAAAGTAAGGCATGCTAAAATTTTCTATTGAATAATAGAAATAAGGATACAAAGACTAGATTGAAACTTGGTTACAAACAATTATCAATAGGCAATATTCCTTCATTCTCCAAAATATCTTGGCACCATGTTAATCAAAGCAACTGGTTCATCATACTCTGGTCTCTATCAAAGATTATTTTTCAAACTTGAATATGAATACATTTATAATCTAGTTATGCACATGGATCCATTGCAAATACTCCTACAAATGAGGATAGTTTTTCTCTTCCAAGAAGAGTAGGATAGTTTAAGGAAAGAAATGAGTAAACGGAATAGTAAAGAAAAAAAAGGTTTAACTATGAAAACCATGACTCTAGCGTAGTTAGACACAAACTTTTCTTAAAACCCAGTTTTTTGGCTGGAAAGGTTCATAATAAATTTTTGCATCATGTTGTTGGTTCAATTATGGTTCTTCAAATCATTTTGTTTTATGCTCGCATTGGATGATGTTGGATCCCCTAAGGTCCTCCTTCCAACAAATTTGTCCCATCAACTTCAACACCTTAGCTGGGTCAATATTAGAGATGTTTTTTGGTTCCTTGGAGATTGCATACATGAATGGAATGACTTCTCACTAATAACAATGGGAATGAATTAATATTAGATCTTGTAGGTGACTCGACTTCAACACCTATATGCGTACCTATCAGAATGCACTATGATATCTTGACACTCATTTTTACTATTATTGAGTTGTCTCGCATTGATTAACGACTTTCATCAATGGTTGGTAATCCAATGAATTATCTCCATGTTCGACTCCAAGAAAATTTATTCACATGTATATAATTGTACCAAAGGATGGAGATGGTTGAAGACTCTATGATTTCCAGACAGCTTACAACATGCATGAGAATAAGTTGGGGGAATGTGATTAACCAGAAGAAAGAAACTCTTCTTTGAACTATAGGAATTCCTTTTTTAAGCAAAAAAATGGATCTCTATTCTTGTAACAGGTTTTCCTATTCCTGTAGAAGATTCTATTTTGGTAAAAATACTCCCTTCTGTTTATTTTTATTCAAGCATCAACATTTGGTTTCATTCTTTCAGATTTTGAAGTTTTCAAAAGTACATTTTTAATAGTAATAAATAAAGTAGAAGAATTCAAATATATATTGTATGTAGGACACCTTTGTTCCTATAAAAGATCAATAATATGTTCAAAATCCAAGGAATTTGAATCTTAATCAATACCATCATAAAATTGCCAACATTCAAGTAACTATCAACATTGTTGTGATCACTTCTTTTGGTAGTTATATGAAGTTATGCATCAAAAAATTTAAAGTTTCTTGATTTAATTTTCAACCAGTTAGTATTAGTATTTCCAAGCAACCAACATCAAAAGAATACCTTCTAGCATCAATTTCTCTCAGAAGTGTTCACAATTTTGACGTAATCCCTTCAGAATTACAGAAAGACTTGTTCTTGAAATCAAAGATAAAATGTTATGAAAGTCAAAGGTTCGATCAAGTGATTGAATATTTTCTCGCAAAGAACCAGGTTATACGAGGATTTCAATATGCTCTAGTTAAAGAATTCATTCCTCAAAAATCAAGGGTGCCAGTTTTGGCACTACATGAATTCCTATATCGAACTGTCATTTCCAGAAATACAGTAGTCCCTATAAATATAGTAGTGCTTCATCGATTTGTATATCTACGGTATCGTAGAGAAAATTAGGGAATATTGGTTTTGCTAAATACCATCTCAATATGGTTTTGTGTTCACAAAATAAAACTTACCTCCAACTCAACAAATGTGGTGGAATGATTAAACTTGCAATCAAATTGTCAACAAATGCCAGCAGGGAACGTGATCTTTGGATAAGGAAGCTATTCTCATGCATTCTATCATGAGAATATCTTGTGATCTTACCTGAAGACTACCTTTAACCAAGAAATGCAGATTCAATGTTATTTGGAAATTTCAACTATGATTTGGATTTCATACATCAATAATTACTCCATTATTCAAGTGTTAAAGTCTTAATTTCTTTTCTGAACCCAACAATGTGAAAAACGACAATTAAGGTAAAGCAATTTCTCTTTATAATTTTTCATTGTAACTTGGGGATTTATATATACAAAAACCTTCAAATCTCTTATTAGTCCCTACCTGCCACAAGGGACTCTAGCGATCGCTTGGCGGTCAATGATCGTTGACAGCCTATTACTTGGTGAATTCTGAATTTTAGTTGGTACGTTTTGATATGCTTTCCAAAAAACAATATCCAATATTCAAAGTTTCCTTCAACCATATCCAACTTATGTGGAAATGATATATTAATTTTTTTTATTTTAAAAATAAAAATTGTGTATTTAATTATAAAATTTTAAAAACCAAAATTTTGATTGGATAATAGCCATGTGATATGACTATATTACTTTAGTGTAAGAGAATATGTTTTAGCTAATTGTTTGTATTAATAATTTATTTAAAAATAAAATAAAATTTATTGGCCACTTTCTCGGCTCTAACAGTGTGGCTTGACACTGCAATTGAATGCTCTGACAGTGAGTAATTGAATATTTGAAAATACAATTGAAGTTATAATTCCACTCGGCATCCTTCTTGGGAAGGGAAGGACATTCCACTCGGCAGTGTGCATGCTCCACGGCTTGCAAAACATAAGGCACATTGCGGCCTTCAAAACTTAACTTACAAAAATATGGACAAACAATTCCATTCTATGAAAGATAAAATATTACCCTGAAGGGAAAGATGAATAAAGAATAAATGATGAGTAATCCTCACCATCTAATTTGATCTATGGTGAAAGGTTGTTGTTGAAAATATTTTCTAAATTTCGGCCATCTAATTCGAGCTATGGTGAAAGGATGTTGTTGAAAATCTGTTCTGAATTTCGACTGAATGCTATTGGTATTGTTATTGTCTTCATTAGCCAGAAAAAACTCTGAAAAATCCAATTAGTTACAACATATAAACCTTGCATATATTATGAATTTTTATTGTCTATATTATGAATTGTATTAAGGTACCTTGCATTTTTTAGTAGGGACCCAGCTGAATACATAGCTCCCAAGCTTGGTTTTGCACCTCCTCAACCCTTCTTTTGCTTGCACTAGCAGCGGGGTTCTTACCTTGGGGCATTGAGTCTCCCATTAGCGTCTTCCCAACACCATGTTTCCCTGACTAAGCCATTGTAGGGCACACTACAATCTCTACTTATGCATGCTTAGATAAGGAAATTACCATTAGCCAAAGAAACGGATTTACCCACCTCAACCAAGTATCTATAAGTGTTGACTCCTTAAGAGAAAGTATGATATAGTTTATGGATGGATAAGATCTCCCTAGACGATTAAGAGTAGGAAGGAGGCCATTCCCTTTACGAGTTGTTTCTCGTCGGGATCAACCTAAACCTTTAAAATATTGGTGGCAACTCCACATCATAATTGGATCAGATTAGGTTAGTCCCTAGCTAAATGTTCTCTACACCATGAGATGGTCTAATTCTTGAGCTACTATACATGGATGCTCGCTTAGATAAGAAAATAGCCCAATGATACTGGAAAACATCTTGGCCAAGACGGGTTGTTATCCAAATGTGGTTGTTATACATGCTTTGTCGCCCACCTTACCTATGCTAATACACTTAGTAGCCAATATTAACAGTAGTGAGGATTAACTGGGTTAGGTTATGGCTCATCATTATACTTTACATTTTTGGCATCTGAGTTACCTATAAAATATAATGAGATACATAAAGAGAAACATAAAACTCATATACATGCTCAGTTTGATAAAGATACAGAGAAAGACTATTGCGGGGTGAGCCAAGTGTCGGCTCTTAATAACAGCGTACATCTTTGTGGCCCCTTCCTAGCTACCTATATGATTATCAGTCTCACTAAACACAGAGGATACGTACATGCATATATTAGGAATGAATGTTACCGGGATTACCCTTAGCCAATGAAAGAGATGAATTCACATTTATCACCTCATGCTAGGTGCTCTTGATTGGTGACCGCTCATAATATCTCCTGTACATCTTGGTGGTTGCATCATTGTTGCATGTACTATGATAATTAGTTGTACTTACGCTTTCTTAACAAAGTGATGGATATTGATTGTTGTAGAACGAAGTGAGCTACCAAAGTCTTAAGGAGGTTGATCTGTCTACAATAAAACTCCTAATTATTCAAATTGGCAACTAAATCATTAAAAATTCCTAATTTATTGAGAGCCATTAAAGCCCATAAAACCTTGCATGCATATAAAACCAGTGTTCATAGGAAAAAATGCTCACAACGTGAAGTGGAGCCATTCAAACTTAGGAACTGCAAAATTTATGTTCATTACAATGATCGGGATGTTGTGAATCCGCTCCTTCGGCTGGAATATGATGGCAGAAGTGGAATCATACATTCAAGTGTGGAGATTAGATATTAAACCCTTCTTTGATCGACTTTTCTAATGAGTGCAACCTCTCAACAGTCAAAGAAACATTGATAGACTTTGTCTTTCAGGTAGGAATAGGTGGGAGGATACCAATGGTCACCGTTTGATCCGGACTTTATGAGAAAAATGAAATGAATACTGATTATTAACAGGTGCTTAACACAAAATAATAGAGATACAGTAAAACTAGTTTTCTATTCAATAACGAAATAAGTTGAAACTGTAAAATGCAGTGGAAACAAGCTTGCTAGAATGGTGGCGGCTTATCTCTGAGAAGAGATGTGACGGCAGAGTGCATTCGCAAGAAGAAGGTTACAATGAGGCTCTGAAGTCCTTTTTACAATAAGAAAGAATGTCAAAAACCCTATACATCCAAAAACCTAACCCTAGGAGTTGAAGCGCCAAAAGTCATGTGGGCCCCGTTTGGGTAAGTTAGTGCATCAACTTCCCGGGGTCATAACTTTTGCATACGATCTATGTTTTAGGCGTGTGATAGCCCGTTGGAAAGTTTTCGTCGAGGAGATTCATTTTGGGGGCTCAATAATATCTTAGTCTATCATTGAGGAGCTTGATCCTGAAAAACCTTCATTTAGGCCATCAAAATGGCCACGGAAGTTAAAACTGCTAAAAATAGTAAATTGCCAAAATTGTCAGAAAACTGTTTTGAGCCAGTTGAAAAAGGTGGGTGGCCACCAATATCCATCTGGATCAATCCTCCATCCTTAGGAAGCAATGGTATCCATTTCGTTGAGGTCCCCCATCAGATGAGGAAATTTATGTTGAATTTGGCCCCGGGTGAGCCACTTGCCTTGGTGCAGGAGCTGCCCTACTTTGACGACTCGATAAAGTTGGATCCTTTGTTGTTGAGTGCCCTTGGATGCCTATTGTAGTCAATTAGGGTTTAGCTCTATTGGTGTCAGTTGTTCTGCTACTTCTGAGGTGTCCAATAAAGGTGGGAAATAAGGACAAAGGAGATCCACGTTGAACATTGGGTGCAGACCAAGGAAAGGAGGAATGTTGAGCTCAAAAGCATTATCCCCCACGGCCTTGGTGATAGTGTACGGACCATAATGGAGTGGGAGAAGCTTCCGATGGGGTCCTGTAAGGAGTTCTTTCTGCAAGTGCAACCAAACTTTGTCGCCCACCTGAAACTTATGTGGCACCCGATGTTGATCATGGCGCTTTTTGTACTTGTCATTGGACTTCTGTAGGATATCCTGAACCTATTGGCAGATGTGTTGGATTCGCTCAATGAACCGGGTGGCTTTGTCAGCTTCAGCTGGAGTAGGATATGAGTCGGTCGAGGTGACCGCAAGGGGAAGTGTAACATCTATGGGTCCCAATGGTTGGAATCCCAACCCCACTTGAAAGGGGTTGTGGTCAGTTGAGCTATGCAGGGCCCGGTTGTAGCTATGTTGGACATAGGGAAGGCTCTCATCCCATGTGCAAGGGTGCTTTGAATTATACATGTGAAGGATATGCACAATCATTTGATTTACAACCTCAGTTTGGCCATCTATCTGGGGGTGGAAGGCCGTGGATTTGGTGAGCTTGGTGTCCAACAATGACCAGAGGCTTGACCAGAATGTGCTGAGAAATTGACTATCCCGATATGAGACAATGGTTTGTGGGATTCCAAAATGTACCCATACTCGTTCAAAGAATATATTGGTAGTGACCTCTGTTGTGATGCTCTTCTTACAGGCAACCCAAATCGCCATCTTAGAAAAGCGATCAACAACTACAAAAGCACAGTCATTTCCCCGCTTAGTGGACGGGAGGCCCAACATGTAGTCCATTGAGATGGATTCCCATGGCATGTCAGGAGTAGGAAGAGGGATGTACATGCCCTATTTCTTAGTGGTTGGTTTGGCAATAGCACAGGCAGTGTAGGACCTGATATACTTGTTGACCTCCTGTCAAAGTTTTGGTTAGTAGAAATGTTTCTGTAGCATCGCCATTGTCTTTTCAACACCGAAGTGTCCTGCCATCTGACTATAGTGGCCTTCTTAGATCATCTTCACTCGCTCACTTGATGGAACACAGATATGGCCCAGACGACACAACAACCCATCCTTAAGATGGAAATTATCGACAACTGCGTTTTCACCCAACATTTGGTAGATGGTGGTGAAGTCAAGGTTTGTCGCATAGAGTTGGGGTCATCCAGATGTCTCATGGATGCAAGAGTCTAGCACCATGGTGAGTGCCACAACTGGCAGTCTATTGAGGCAATCAACGACGCGATTGCTGCTTCATGTTTTATACTTGATGTTGAGGTGGAATTGTTGCAAGTATGTGGACCACTTTTGATGGCGGTCATTCTGCAATTTTCCCTATGTCTGCATGAACTGCAGTGGCTTATGATCAGTGTCGATGACTGTCTCCTTCCCAAGAATGTAATGTCTCTACTGGCGGCATGCTTGCATAATGGAGTACATTTTTTGTCGTAAGTAGGGTACTTACGGATAGTATCTGACAGTGTCTCACTATGATAGGCCACGGGGTGGCTGTGCTGAGTGAGAACGGTGCCCACAACATAGTCTGAAGCATCTGTCTCGATCTCAAAAGGATGTTGCAGGTATGGTAGTGAAAGTACTGGGGCTGAGCACAAGCGTTGCTTCAAATCATCGAACATTTTTTGTTGGGACTAGCCCCATGCAAATTCTGCCTTACCACCACCCCTGTTTATTTGGCTAAGGGCCCATGCAATATGGGAGAAACCCAACACGAACCTGTGGTAGAAATTGGCAAGGCCCAAGAAGCTCTAAAGCTCAGTGAGTGTTGTTGGGGCTGACCAGTCACGGATGACTTGGATCTTGGCTGGATCCACATGTATTCCATGTTGATCAATGGTGTAGCCCAGGTAATGGACCCTGTCCATGTCGAAGGAGCATTTTTCCAAGTTGGCGTATAGCTTGTGCTGCCGCAGGGTGTGCAGAACATGTTGAATATGTTGCAAGTGTTCGACCCAAGTCTTGTTGTGAATTAGAATGTCATCCAGATACACCACTAAAAAATTATTGGTGAATGGTCGCAGAATATCGTCCATCATCCTCATGAAATTGGTTGGAGCATTTGTCAAACCAAAGGGCATGACCAACCATTCAAAAAGGCCTTCCTTTGACTTGAAGGCGGTCTTCCATACATATGTTTGTTCTATCGAGACTTGGTGGTAGCCAAACTTCAGATCAATCTTACTAAAGTATTTGGGCCCCGTGAGTTGATCAAGGAGGTCATCGATTCGGGGAATCGGGTACTGGTTTCTGACTGTGATTTTATTCAGAGCCCGGTAATCAATACAGAGTCGCCAGGTCCCATCTTTCTTCTGTACCAACACGATTGGGCTCCCGCAAGGTGATGAGTTGGGACGGATGTGCCCCTTGTGGAGAAGCTCTTGGATCTGTCGCTTGATCTCCTCATTCTCTAGCAAAGAGCGACGATAGACTAGCCCATTGGGTAGCGGTGCGCTGGGGGTCAGATCGATGGGGTGCTTGACTTGGCAGTGCATAGGTACCCCTGTAGGTGAGGAGAAGATATCCGAGTATTCTTCCAAGACCTTATCTACTTGCTTCTGCTGTGTGGAGAGGTCGGTCGCAGAGACCCTGGATGTGGTTGTGATCTTTTTCTTATTCTGAAAGAGAATCATGAAGAAGACAAACTTCCCCATCTGAGAGATGACCTTCCTGCATTACTTAGCAGAGATCAAGAAAATAGCACTAGGTGGGACTGCCTCGAGTATCCTGTACAATTTCCTGTTCAAAGTAATAATAACACTACGAGGCTTAGACTCATATACAGCATGACGTTTCCATAAATAAGGTTTGACCAAAAGAACATCACAAACTTCGAGATGAGAAACATCACACAATACCTCGCCTTTGAAGGGCTTGATGATGTACGACAGTCAGCACTATTGGCTGACGCGGAGATCGCTTCCTTGGAAGAGCCATCCAATGGTGTACAGTTGTGGGTGCGGCGTTGTTGGCAGGGCCAGCCACTTGACAACCTCTGCTGAGATTAGGTTCTTCTGGCTACCGCTATCAACGATAAAGTGCAGCAGGGTGCCTTTTACCCAGATCTGTGAATGGAAGAGGTGCTCGCCTTCTTCTGGCTCGTCTGGTTCACCAGGATGGAGTTTGGTGGTAGCAACGGTGGAACTGGGTTCCGCATCAATGATCCATCTTCCCCTTTCTGGTTCTGTCTAAGAGTCATAATCTACATCTGATTCAAAGGCTTTCACTTCAGCCACCAGCGACTGCTTTGAGCGGCAGTCAGCAATGTTATGCCAAGGGCTCTTATGGAAGTCGCACCACTTCCCGATATCTTTATTTGTCTTTCCAGTGTCCTTCTTTGCTTGCGGCTTGGACTAGTTGTCCTGATATTGTCCATCTTTGCTCTATCATTTTTTCGGTGGGTTGGGGCTGCTCTTTCCTGGCTTTTATTGTGAGGGGTTCCCAGGCCCAAATTTCCGCATCGTTTGTTTGAGCTTCCGCTCGATTTTGACGGCATATCGGTAGGCCGCACCCAAGGATGAGATGTCCAGAAATTCCATTTCAGTCTGTATGTATCTATGCAGAGCACTGCGATACTTGAGCACCAGATGTCTCTCTAAATCTTTGATACCCAACTTGGTGTGCAAGGTATGGAAAATATTTGTGAAATCTGGCACTGCTTGGTCTCTTTCTTGCCACAGTGTGGTCCATTTGGTATACAGGTCGTCATAACTTCCGACAGGGTAGTATTGTTCCTTAATAGCATCCCTGAAGGATTCCCAGGTGGTCGTGACAGAAAATAATGAGGTTTCCTCTATTTCCTTTTTCTCACAGAAAGTTTTCCACCAATCTTTAACATGGAGAACGGCTTTGAGGAGTGCAAAAGTAATCTTTTCTTTATTCGAAAAGTTATGGACAGAAAAATACCCTTCTAGTAGATTCAACCACTTGTCTACAACATCTGCATCTATCTGACCTTCAAATATAGGAATATCGAAGTTTATTTGTACCTTGAAGGGGGCAGCGCCTCCATTCAAAGAATATGCGTTGCTTGTTGGTAGCCGCCGAAGGATTTGCGTGAAACTATCCATCATCTCGTTCCTATGTTGCGTGAGGGATTCCTCAATCAACAGTTTCAAAGGATCTCCTGTCCCATCATCTTTCTTTTCTCTTTCCATTGGAGGTCACTTGGGCATGCGAGAGATTCTTTCCTCGAGAGAAACAAGCTCAAGACCCAACTCTTTTTACTCCGACCTCGTTGGGGACATGCATTAAGACGACAAGGAGTAGACTGCTCAGATACCACTAATCCGGATTTTATGAGAAGAACGAAATGAATATCGGTTATTAATAGTTGCTTAACACAAAATAACATAGATACAGTAAAATTGGTTTTCTATTCAATAACGAAATAAGTTGAAACTATAAAATGCAGCGCAAACAAGCTTACTGGAATGGTGGCGGCTTATCTCTGAGAAGAGATGTGACGGCAGCGCGCATTCGCAAGAAGTAGGTTACAATGAGGCTATGAAGACATTTTTACAATAAGAAAGAATTCCAAAAACCCTAGACATCCAAAAACCTAACCCTAGGAAATGAAGCGCCAAAATTCATGTGGGCCCCGTTTGTGTAAGTTAGTACATCAACTTCCCGGGGTCATAACTTTTGCATACGATCTCTGTTTTAGGCGTGTGATAGCCCGTTGGAAAGGTATAATTGAGGAGATTCATTTTGGAGGATCAATTATTCCTTCATCTATCATTGAGGATCTCTATCCCGAAAAATTTTCATTTAGGCCCTCAAAATGGCCTCGAAAGTTAAAACTGCTAAAATAGTAAATTGCCAAAATTGTCAGAAAATTGTTTTGAGCCAGTTGGAAAAGGTGGGTGTCCACCGATATCCATTTGAATCACCGTTGATGATGATCTATAGCCTAGGCTTGAGGACGTCCCTGGAGTTCATATACATCTAGCTATCCATATCCTCCCCCCTACAGGATGTATGAATCGAAAAATTGTGGGAGTCCGAGCAGTCTTAGTAACCATGGGTGAGCTTACAAATTGTGGGAATCTGACCAGTCTTACTAACCATGCGCGAGCTTACAAACTGTGGGAATCCAACCAGTCTTACTAACCATGGTAGAGCTTACAGAGGGAGGATCGAACCCAGTTGGATGCATGCAAACTAAGTGGAGTTGATGTATGGGGAACATGCATGCAAAGAAGGTGGTTGTTAGATGCAAGACTATCCACTAACCTTCTCCAAATCAGTTCATATATTGAGACATGTTACATGTTTTCATGTTTGGGCCGATTCTAAAACCGTCGATATCAAAAATATGAGTATGTGTCTTCAAATAGATCTGTTATTCATTTTAAATAAATAAAATAACAAGGATTTTAATATTAAAATAATTTTATTTTTATTTTTGTAGTTTAGTAATTGCTATGAAGTACTTCATGAAACTGTAAAATTCTTGATGAAATCACTACAACGTTTGATGACTGTAGGTTGTATCTTGTTGTATATTCACTATAATCGGGCCATATAAGGTTTAAAAAATCATCTTCAAATTGATTAAATTAAAATTTTGGATTGCCAATTCAATAGCAACTGAATTTTCCATAAGATTTGTTCAACGAGAAAAGAGAAAATTGTCATCATTCCCACTGCACCCTACCATTTCGTATCGGGATCTTATTCTTCTTTATGTTTTCCCTTAATACATGATAGCGCTCCTCTCCATCGTCCATCTAAACAAACCCAGGTTTTTGAACAAATATTTATAGTGAGGTCTTTTATCGAATGCATGTCTTCCATAATGCTTGTCACAACCTTGGCCATTCGCTCATTTATCATTTAGTGTTTGAAATCTCACTAAATTCATGTCTTTGAGATTTACCACTTTTTTGTAGGTTTGTCCTACATATTCATGATTGGAGTCGTTCTTGGAACTACTAGCAATAGAGATGCTCTGGATAGAAGTTTCTCTTACTTTATGATTCTCTCTCTGAAATTAAATCGGTTTTATCTACACTGCCAACAAGAATAAGTGTATATTAAGATTATGAATTGTTACTTTCTCTCTAAATTGCTACTATTTAAGCTCTGAAATAAAATAAGAGGATTTACAGGTGAAATATTGTGATGTCTATGACATTCACTATGAGTGTTTTAACCCTAGATTGAAATTTTAATTTCTACCTTAACGCGATTTGATCTTTTCATTATCTATTAGGACTGAATTTGGCATATTCATTCTCTTCTATGGATTGGTGGTTAGTATCTATCATTAGTTATGGTTAATAATTACAGTTGTCTATCAGGATTCTATGTGTTTGTTGGTTGTTTCAAGACCACCATGGGTTAAGGAAAGTCGACACTATACACTATTTTATGTTTCTTATGTCTGTATTCTTGCAATGGTTTTTTGTTGTCACTTTATTTTCTTGACCGATGTTGAGAAAGACGGCAATGTGGTGTGTCTACACAATGTGTTAGAGTGATTTTACTCATGTTGGATTCTTGGTTATACTTTTCATATTTTAAGGAGGGAGGAAATCGAGATGGGATTTGTGCACCTATCTTGGAAAAGCAAGGGACCCATGCATGGTTTGTCTCCATTGACCAATGTCAACAATTTCACAAATGATTCACATATTTTCAACATCAAATTTTCCCCAATCCAAAATTCACTCCCTAAGATTGTAGCCTCTAGACTAGAACTATATTCTCAAGATGAAACCTTCCATTGATCCCAGTCATCACTTACAATCATTTTTTGTAAATCTTTCTTCAGGTCAACAATCCTTCTGACTAAAATGAAGTTGGAAGAAAAATTGTTTTCATATGTTTTTAAACTTTCCAATTTGGAATGTCGGGTAGTAATAGCGTGCAAAGCATGGTTATTAAGTATATATTGTTGTATTCCCTTAGCACACAAAATACTTGGTTTTATCCAATCTAGTTCAGCAATGTCCTCCAACAACAAAACCAGCGAATGTGAAATACATGGCACCCAAAATATATGAGGGAACTTAGTTTGGATGAGTGTTCCTGCCAATTTGCATACAAACAATGCATCAGTTACTTTTTTCACTACATGTGTTGGCCCAACCTCTAAAAATGCAGTCTTCAACACATGTGAAATAAATTCATCATTCTTCTCTTCTTTAGTCGTGTCAACTAATTTTATAAACACCACTCCTCTGGGAATTGAGAAAAGTACATGGAGAATATTGCAGCTACCTATATCTATACAGCTATTAACACATAGAATAGTACAACCCATATGATCCCAAGACTCACGTACTAGTAGCAAAGATTTATCTATTCTTCCCCTCTCCTTACCCAACAATGTACTTTCGAGTTTTTCAGTTATAGGAGCTTCACCATGTCATGAAAGTATGGAGAGTGAGCTATATTGAAAGATAGTCTATTTGCAAAAAATCATCATGCCACTATATCATGCCCACACTAAGAGGGGGGGGTGAATTAGTGTGTGGACTTTTCAAAATTTTCTTCTTCTTGCAAGTTAGCAGTTAAAACATATTTGAACAGATTAAGAACACTCAAATCATAATCACAATGGACACAAACGATACCATATGTTTTTATATAATTTATATGAATATATGTGAATATAATAATAAGTATTTTCCCAACACCAACTAATTTTTTTCAGCACCAACTCCTCGGAGAGCACCAACTCTCAAGAAAGACCCAGCTTGCTAATAGAGCACAGTCTATCCAACTAGAGTTCAACCAACTATAGTAGCAGTGATTCATTAATGAATAACTTTCTTTCATGATCAAAGGTATATAATCAAGACTCATCACTACACTTCATCTTCTCTCTAAAATTCGTGCTTTCTTCACTTCGTCTTTCCTCTGATATTCACACCTTCTTTAGTTATTATTCTCTCTAATATTCGCATGGACCTCAGGTCCATATCCCCTTCATTTGTCTCCATAGGCCACTCTTTCTCAACGAGCCTATTTTTTCCACAAGCACATTTGCTTCCCCATCTCACATCCAAGTGAACCAATCATGGTTTTATTTATACTTGTTTATACTCAAAACTTGTTTTAGTTATTGGGCCAACTTGTGCAACAATTTATAACTAACTTCTTCACTTACAACAATTTTTGGGACCACCTGAGATCATCGTTTTAGGTATTCAAATTTAAACCTGGCATCCCCTTCACTTTCATAAATCAATCACAGGAATGGATCGATTTCCTTCGTCTCTGTGTTTACAGAAATCGGCGCTTCCTTCAAACCATGTCCATATGACCGTTGGCGTAGAATCACAATCTTATCAATTTAAGTGACGCATTCCATTCTGCCTTTTTAAATCTCTTTACCATATGACCAATAGCATTATTCAGACGTTAGGCGAGACGAGCGCTTATCAATCAATAGTCACGATTCAATCTTCTGATGAGATGGACGGCTATCGTAACTTCAGAACTTTTCCCTTCGGAACTTTTGAGTTTGAAACCTTTCAAAAATTCTGAATCAGATTTCCTGAAAATATCGGACAGCTTACGTTAATTTCTCGTAAATGAATCAATCATTAGATTTGATTCTTACAAGGCTTAATCTAACAGTCGAGACTTAATCAACCGTTGATATGGATGGCCACCATTTACTCCGTGACTTCATCAATTATACTTATGCTATCCTTCCACTGTGTTTTAATCAACGGTTGTGAGTGCACCTGACATCATATCGACCGTCGAGATCTCCTTCAAGTCTCCGGACTTCAGAGATTTTAAGTCTCAGCCCCTTCTTTCCTCCATAGTGACCACCTGCTGAGTAAGTCATAAATGGTAGAGACCACTTGTTGTCGGTTAACGCTTTCTCTTACACTATCCTTACACTGTAGTAGATCAATGGACGAGAATGCTCCCGAAGTGATATTTAGATTGGGCGTCTCGTGTCCACTTCGAGACTTCGTCATTCAAGACTTTGGGACTTTGGGCAAGTGTTGGTGGTAAAACTCCCGAAGAAAAAATTTCATAGTGACGTAACTTTCTTACGTCACTTGATGATGTGTCATG
This sequence comes from Picea glauca, assembly GCA_000966675.3. Classification (NCBI taxonomy): domain Eukaryota; kingdom Viridiplantae; phylum Streptophyta; class Pinopsida; order Pinales; family Pinaceae; genus Picea; species Picea glauca. The sequence goes on along the minus strand of JZKD02S0092231.1, from coordinate 108,966 downwards.
AGCTGAGTAGTTGTCGCGTGTCACTCAAATTCATGATTCACACATACCTGAAATGTCAAATAAACTTGACACTTGTGATTGTCTGATTGTGCCATGTGTCCTTGCTAATGTAGTTTTACTAACGTGGATCTCCTCATGTGGCACATGTTCATGTCCTTGATCTAACGGTTAGGATAGTATCGAAGGGTATTTCAAATTGACGGTTGAGAGAGACTTCAGACCTTCATCCTTCGGGACTTCAAGACTTTTGACATTTCTTGGGGGTGAAACTCCCGAAGCAATTCTCCCGGAGTGACGTAACTTTCTTATGAAACTTTTTGACATGGCACGAGCCAATTTCCTCTTGATGCTTGTCATCATCTGATTATGCCATGTGTATTTCCTGACGTGGTATGCTAACATGGTCTCCCACATGCCTTTTGCTATCATGGTCTGCTAACATGGTCTGCCACATGTCTTTTGTTGTCATGGTCTGCCACATGTCCTTGTATACGTGGTCTGTTGACATGGTCTTCTGACGTTGTCTACCACATGTCCTTGCTAACGTGGTATGTTGACAAACAACCTTGATCCAATGGTCATCGTATATCCTCCAGATTTGATGGTCCTTATTCATTTCGGATTTTGGGCTTCAGGTAATTCAACTTTCAAGTTTCCAATACTTCTGAAGTACAATTCCCTGAACAGTAACCTCCTCTCATATTTGGACCTGAACTGAATGTTGTCTTTCGATCATGATCCTAGATCAATGGCTTGATCTATTTGTGATGCATCTTTGCTAGCTTATCCTATCCTTCCACTTGGAATGATCCAACAGCTGATGGGTACTCGATCAATCGAATTCTCAATCATTTTTCCCCACTTATCTTTTCCTTCCACTCAAAATTGATCCAACGGTTGTGAATATTCTCAAAGTAGATCCACGATCAAGGATGATTGTGGAACCACTACTTGCGAGTGATTTAACTCGTCACCCAACCTCCACAATTGGAAGTTGTGCATTGTTAGTGATTCAACGACAATCGTCGATCTTCGAAGCTATAAGATTGGACAGTCCTGACTAATTCTGAGATTGGAACTAGCACGACATTTAATTATCCTTTCGATATCTACAATTCATCCCTGTCGTTGATTTGGCAATTGCGCATCCGATGATCATGACTTAATATGACTTAAACTGATCGCTTGTTGGATCAACCACAATTGTCGATATCCGAGTCTATGAGATCTAATGATATAGACCAATTGTGGGATTAGAACTAGTATGTTGTTTAATTCTTCTTTTTCTCCCCACAATTCATCCATGTCGTTGATCTGGCTTGTAGATATGACGGTCACAATCCTCCAGCAATCCTGAAGCCCATGGTCACTCATATGACTGACTTCTGTAATATGAGATGATCAACACGATCAATTTCTTGATCGGACGGTTGTTGAGGCTTCTCACCTTTTCCTGTGCATTGGTCGACTTCTTAGTCTTTCCATCGATCGGTCGATATTTCTATAATGTGCTCTTCATTTGCTAACTCTCTTGATATTTTATCATAGGAACATTGTTGATCCTATCGTGATCAACAATAATCACGAAATGATTCATACTGTTTGGTGCTTCTGCTAACTAATATATTGTGTAATTTGCTCTTCCTTCTAAGCTTTGAACTTCATTCGCTTATGTACTACATTTTCCCTTCTGAGATTCGGTATTCATACGGTTCGCTTCTTCTGCTGACTGATACACTCTTGACATCAATGACAATATCATCTCTGGTAAATCACTGTGATAATTCATTATAACAACAAATCATCACAACGACTGTTGACATCAATGACAATATGTCCAACAATCTCCCCATTTCTCATTGAGGGAAGCACACTAACTTCATATACAAAAATCCCCTTGTGATGATTCTTTCCCCTTATGAATTTTTCCTTTTATGAAGTTTTTCTCCCCCTTTAACATCAATGGAAAAGGGTTTTTTTTCCTGTGGTAAAGCTCTGTATGTTACTGACCAGAATCTGAACTTGGGTAACACTTCTTACAATTATGTTCTGACTGACATAACTGAATGACTCCCCCTGTCAATATGCTCTCTCTCTTCTTCTGACTACTATCCCCTTTGTTTATGAAAAGGTATCTCTTCCTGACAACATTTCTTCCCCTGTTAATTTACTAACTTCTCATCTCAGTTGATTGGGAATTTTGTGTTTCAATTGAGTAGTCTTCTTGACACTAATTTTTGTAGTGATCAAGTATTTTCAAAACTTAATCTAATTACTTTCTTATTTACTAACCAAAATGATTCCCTAAGTTTTTACTGGCTGTTCTCCCCCTTTGTTTCTAAAAGGGTATCTTTTTCTGACAGGGTCTCTCCTCTTGTTATCTCTACAGGATGTCATGTACATTATTTTGTACATCAGAATGTTGGTTCTGTGGATGTCGTTGTCCTACTGGAACACTGCGCAATTGTAGCTCACATTATTCAAACAACTCTTGGATATGCCCATTGATTCTCATCGATCTCTAACCATATGTATCCATGTTTATTCAAGATTCTTCTTTACTGTACATTGATCTTAAGTTGTCTGGGAAAGTTTATACTATGCTTGTCACATGACTGCAATTGTTTTTTCATCAATTAACTTCACTCTTGTTCACTTGTTCACTTGTTCAGTATTTTCTATCCACATCTGTGAGTGTCCTGATTTCTTGAGTTTTGTTCTCTGATCTTCTATTACTGCAACTTCATTTTTCTTCCATGTTTCATTTACTCCTTTTGTCATATTGTAAGAAGCATTTCTCATTGACTGTTTTCTTGAGTTCCAATAGTTATTGGCTTTGTGGCCATATCCACCACAACTGTAGCATCTCATAGTGTAACAATGTGCAACAATATGTCCAACATGATTGCAGTTCCAACATCTTATATTGTTTTTTAACCTACCAAATTGTTTTCTTCCAGGATGCCTACAATCCAAGGCTTTATGTCCATATTCATTACAAGAAAAACAATAATCGTTAAAAACATTCTCATACCTTCTTTGATTCATCCATGAAGGTGTATCTATTCTAAAATTGATTTGAGGTATATGAGTAGCTTATGGATGTCTTCCTTGATCTGATCTTCTAAATTTTGTAGTGTCTCTTTCATTTCTTGAACATGAAAAACATGAGCCATACCTGCTTTCACTTTTTACAAATGAAGGAGTTTTGTCAGACCTGTCTTCATCCATTACAAATGAAGGAGCTATGTCAGACATGTCTTCATCCTTTACAAATGAAGGACCTGTGTCAAACCTGTTTTCACCTTTTACAAATGAAGGACCTACATCAGGTTTCTTAGGAGTATTGATTTCTTCCTTGTTGTATCCAAGACCGGATTTTTCATTTGGTGATCTCTGACTATCCAATATCTCATCCAGGGTCATGGAGTTGTTCATGAACTTGATTTCGGTGTTTGGCTTCTCAACCTTCTTTCTGAGATTCAAAAATTCTTCTTCCAGCTTATGAAATGATTCTTCTTTTTTATTCAGTTGGTTCCTCACTACCTCCTCTCTTCTTTTGGCTTCTTCAAGTTGGATTTTAAGATTGACACAATGTTCCCTTAGCTCTTTCAGGTTAGCAAGTCTTTTGTTTGGTTCATCATCTTCCTTATTTTCTTCTTTTTCTTGATTGATTTCATTTTTCAGTCTCTCGATCTCCTCTTCCTTTGCTTGACTAATTTCATTTTTCAGTCTCTCGATCTCCTCTTCCTTTTCTTGATTGATTTCATTTTTTAGTCTCTCAATATTATCTTCATTTTCTTTTGTTAGATCAGAAACTTTTGTTTTCAATATTTTGATCTCTTCTTCTTTGTTTTCTAACTGAATCTTTTTCTCATATATGATTTCTTCATTGTCTTTGAGCTTTTTTTTTTATTTCCGGGATATGCCCTTGATTGCTAAGCTCATCATCTTCCTTCTTCTTTTCTTTTACTTGACTAATTTCTTTCTTCAGCTTCTCGATCTCCTCTTCTTTTTCTTCTAACTGATTATCCTGCTCATATATTATCTTTTCATTGTCCTTGAGCATTTCCTTTATTTCCAAGATATGATTTTGACTATTTTCAAGAAATTCTTTAGTGTAGTCATGAAGATAGCTATAGTATGAGTCATTATGGTCATAGCATCATTCATAGAGACTCATATCAACCTTTTGTTTGGCCTTTGATAGTTCTTCTTCTACTTCTTCCATGAGATAAATGCTAACAGAGAATTCTTTTATTGTATCTGAGTCTTTGTCTTTACTTGCAGGGGAGGATTCAATATCAACATTATTGCAATCAAAATATTGTGGAGAGTCTTTACCTTTATTGACGACTGAGTATTCGTCTTCATTCTTGATAAGAATGTCTTTTGTGTCTTGTATTTTGATCTGATACATCTCTTCTAGCTTCAACCATAAGTCCTTGGAAGATGTGCATAGTCCTATGCTTGCCTTGACTGTATATGATAATCCATTAAGAAGAATCTTCAATGCCACTTCATTGCTCTTCCTTGCGTTACTTTGGACTGTAATTTGGATAGATTCTTTGATGTAGTTAAGTCCCAGGGTTTGCTTACTACTGAATTACAAACTTCAAATCCTTTTGACTTTAAATATTCTTTCATATTTTCTCTCCATGAGGAATAATATGTTCCATCAAATAAGGGAGATTCAATTGCGGAGAGAGCCATCTGTCCACCCATTTCTTCAGAATCTACCTTGCAGTGTTTAAACTGTGTTTTGAAGGAAACCGCTCTGATACCAATTGTTGAACACACCGCCCACACTAAGAGGGGGGGGGGTGAATTAGTCTGTGGACTTTTCAAACTTTTCTTCTTCTTGCAAGTTACCAGTTAAAACATATTTGAACAGATTAAGAACAATCAAATCATAATCACAATGGACACAGAAGATACGAGATGTTTGTATATAATTTATATGAATATATGTGAATATAATAATAAGGATTTCCCGAGCACTAACTAATTTTTTTCAGCACCAACTGAAGTAAGGAGCACCAACTCCTCAGAGAGCACCAACTCTAAAGAAAGACCTAGTTTGTTGATAGAGAACAGTCTATTCAACTTGATTTCAACCAACTCTAGTAGCAGTGATTCATTAATGAATCAATTATGTTTCATGATCAAAGGTATACAATCAACACCCATCATTGCACTTCATCTTCTCTCTGAAATTTGTGCCTTCTTCACTTCGTCTTTCCTCTAGTATTTGTCCCTTCTTCAGTTATTCTTCTATCTAATATACGCACAGACCTCATATCCATATCCCCTTCATTTTTCTCCGCATACTGCTCTTTCTCAGCGAGCCTGTTTTTTCCACAAGCACATATCCTTCCCATCTCACAACCTATACTTGTTTATGCTCAAAAATTGTTTTAGTTATTTGGTCGACTTGTGAAAGAAGTTATAACTAACTTGTTCATTTACAACAATTTTTGGGACTAGATGAGATCATCGTTTCAGGTCTTCAAATTTAAACCTGGCATCCCCTTCACCTTCATAAATGGATCACAGGCATGCATCGATTTACTTCATCTCTTTGTTTATAGAAATCAGTGCTTCCTTCAAACCATCTTCATATGACCATTGGCGTAGAACCACAGGCTTATCAATTTAAGCGACGCATTCCATTTTGCCTTTTTAAATCTCCTTACCATATGACCAATAGAGTTATTCAGACATTAGGCGAGACGAGCGCTTGAGCGCTTATCAATCAACGATCACGATTCAATCTTCTGACGAGATGGACAGTTGTCATAACTTCGACACTTTTCCCTTCAAAACTTTTGAGTTTGAAACCCTTCAAAACTTTCGAATCATATTTCCCGAATAGATCGGATGGCTTGAGGAAACGAATCAATCGTCAAATTTGATTCTTACAAGACTTAATCTGACAGCTAGGACTTAATCAAGCATTGAGATGGATGGAAACCATTTACTCTATGAATTAGTCTATTATACTTATGCTATCCTTCCACTATGTTTTGATCAACAATTGTGAGTGCACCCGACATCAAATTGACAGTCAAGATCTCCTTCAGGTGTCCGGACTTCGGAGATTTCGATTCCCAACCCCTTCTTTCCTTCGGAGTTCTCACCTATTGAGTAAGTCATAAACGGTGGAGACCGCTTGCTGTCGGTTAAAACTTTCGTTACACTATCCTTCCATTATAGTAGATCAACAGACGATAATGCTCCCAAAGTGATCTTCAGATCGAACATCTCGTGTCCACTTCAGGACTTCGTCATTTAGGACTTCGGGACTTTGGACAAGTACTCATGGTAAAAATCCCGAAGAAAAACTCTTGTAGTGACGTAACTTGCTTACATCACTTGATGACGTGTCATGAGATGAGTAGCTTTTGCGTGTCACTCAGATTCATGATTCGCATGTACCTGAAATGATGAATCAACTTGACAATTATCATTGTCTGATTGTGACATGTGTCCTTACTGACGTAGTTTTGCTGACGTAGATCTCCTCATGTGGCACATGTTCATCTCCTTGATCTAATGGTCAGGATAGCATCGAAGGGTATCTCAGATCGACGGTTGAGAATGAATTCAGACCTTCGTCCTTCGGGACTTCAAGACTTTTGACATTTCTTGGTGGTGAAATTCTCGAAGCAATTATCCCGGAGTGATGTAACTTGCTTATGTCACTTGTTGACATGGAACGAGCCAATTTCCTCTTGACGCTTGTCATCATCTAATTATGCCATGTGTATTTGATGACGTGGTCTGCTGACATGGTCTTCCACATGTCTTTTTCTATCGTGGTCTCCCACATGTCTTTTTCTATCGTGGTCTACCACATGTCCTTTGTTGTTGTGGTCTATTGGCGTGGTTTGCCACATGTCCTTGTAGGCGTGGTCTGTTGACGTGGTTTGCCACATGTCCTTGTTGATGTGGTCTGTTGACCAAAAACCATGATCCAATAGTCATCGTATATCCTCCAAATCCGATGGTCCTTATTCATTTAGGATTTCGAGCTTTGGGTAATTTAACTTTCAAGTTTCCAATACTTCCGAAGTGAAATTCACTGAACAGTAACCTCCTCTCATCTTTGGACATGAACTGAATGTTGTTCATCGATCAGGATTTTAGATCAATGGCTCGATCTTTTTGCAATGCATCTTTTCTATCTTATCATGTCCTTCCACTTGGAATGATCCAACGGCTGACAGGTATTCGATCAATCGAATTCTCAATCGTTTTTCCCCAGTTATCCTGTCCTTCCACTCAAAAGTGATCCAACAGTTGTGAAGATTCTCGAAGAAGATCCATGATCAAGGATGATTGTGGAACCACAACCTATGAGTGACTTAACTCATCACCCAAACTCCGCAATTGGAAGTTGTGCGTTGTTGGTGAGTCAACCACAATCGTCGATCTTTGAAGCTATAAGGTCAGACGGTCCTAACTAATTCTGGGATTAGAACTAACGTGACATTTAATTCTCCTTTCGATCTCTACAATTCATCCCTGTCATTGATCTAGTGATTGCATATCCGACAGTCATGACTTAATATGAATTAAACTGATCGGTTGTTGGATCAACCACAGTCGTCGATATCTGAGTCTATGAGACTTGATGATCTAGACCAATTGCAGGATTAGAACTAGCGGGTTGTGTAATTCTTCTTTCACACCCCGCAATTCATCCCTATCGTTGATTCAGCTTAGAGATCCGATGGTCATGATCCTCCAACGATACTCAAGCCCACGGTCACTCATATGACCGATGTCCATAATATGAGATGATCGACACAGTCAATTTATTAATCGGACGGTTGTTGAGGCTTCTCACCTTTTCCTATGCATTGGTCGACTTCTCAGTATTTCCATTGATCAGACGATATTTCTAGAATGTGCTTTTCATTCGCTAACTCTCCTGAGCTTTTATCATAGGAACATTGTTGATCCTATCGTGATCAACAATAATCACAAATTGCTTCATATTGTTCGTTGCTTCTACTAACTGACATACTATGTAGTGTGCTCTTTCTTCTGATCTTTCATCTTCATTCTCTTTTGTATTGTGTTTTCCCTTCTGAGCTTTGATATTCATACTTTTCACTTATTCTGCTAACTGATATACTGTTGACATCAATGAAAATCTCATCTCTGATAAATCACAATGATAATTCATTATAACAACAAATCATCGCAACGAATGTTGACATCAATGAAAATATTTCCAACAGTAGAAGGCTTCCACAAATATGTCAGAGAGGATTGAGATATGTTGTGCTTGATTGATCTAGACTTCTTGATCTTGTCTTGGACTTTCTTTCCTCCTCCAAGAGATGAAAATTTTCTCTCAAAGACATGTCAGTCGTTGGGCAGCTTTTAACTCCAACGCCTGTAGCTCCAAGAAGATGAACCCTTACATGCGAATAAGAACCATTATGGCAGATGTTGCAGTGATTGCATTTCTAGCGCTTTCTTCCACTTCCTTTATCAAATCCACCAAAGACACCAACACCTTTGATATAGGGTGTGATTCTTTATACTTTATATACGTTGTTGCTATCTTTGGATATTTTCACTTCTTCTCTCATCTTAGGTTTCTTATGCAAATGGACTAGTCTAAACTTATATGGATGATGGATATGATCCAGACCCTACCCTCAGTTTTTTCCACTTTGTATAGTTTTAAAATGCATATAAGAATTAGATTTGGTACAGGGTGCATGGTAAATCCACTCATGCATTTATCATGAATTGGCATTATAGTTGGAACTTTGAGATATGCTCGCATTAGTCAAATACTTATTTTTAGATAATATTTAATGAAACTTGAATGTAGCAAAGCTTCCACTTGGTATAGTTTTAAAATTCATATAAGAATAAATCCTCTCACCCATTTATCATGAACTGGAATTATAGTTGGAACTTTTAGATATGCTCGCATTAGTCAAATAGTTATTTTTAAATAATATTTAATGAAACTTGAAAGTTGGCCACACCCCACCCGATAACAGAAGCAACCAAAGTGGGACCAAATACTTGAGCTCCTTGTGACTTGTGAACTAAAACCTTACTATGATGGCAGGGACTAGCTACTTTGCAACTATTTCCCTTGTTTTATATTCCTTTTACCTCTCCCCACATTAAAATCATTCTCCCTTGTTAACTTATTATTCTTACTTACCATGAGCACCCCTCTATTTCATGCTTTGATTGATTTGTATTTTGTAAAACATGTTGTAATCATTATTGATTTAAACACAACTTTCAATCCTTATGTATGAGTATACATTATTTGAATCATTGCAAGGATTCAAATCGAATTCACTCAATACATCTTTTCCATTTATTCCATTCACCCTAAAACCCTCGACTACAAAGCTTCCTATCTGGCATTGCCAAATATTGAAAAAACTTAGGGTAAATCAGAACCTCTACATTCAAGCATTGCATCATGAAATGCATTGGTGTGATTCGACATGTGCCAATTGGTCTTGAGTTATTTAAATCTTATCTTGGATGTTGACGATTGTTCCAATAGGAAAGATGGCTCTCATTTGAGGGGAATACATATGACTATCCCAGGTTGTAAATAAACCTAGAGTAGGTGCTCAGGTTCCATTTTGTCTGTTAGGGAAATAAATGCAATAATGTTGGTCTTTTATTGAACCTTCATCATTCAAGGTCTGTGGTAGTGAGAACTATTTCAGGACAAGAAAAAGACCTATGCACCAAACTCTTCAAAATTTGTTGTAGATTTATTTGTATTTCCAAGAAAAATAGATCATATTGTGCATATGTGGAACTCCCTAACATGGAATATAATGACAAGGAATATAATGACAAACTGTCATATCTTCTAATAGTAAATATTCAAATTCCATCATACCTAACTGCAATGTTTTTGGAGATAGTGATGGTGAAGGAATAAGTCTTATCTTGTATTTCAAGATTTTTGAGAATTATGCGAACGAAGTCCATCATTTTCAAGATAGCATAAGTAAATTGATTGACATCTCAAGGTAGAATTTATTCTCCCATTGCAGAGCCATCCATTGCAATATCAAAGGAAGAAAATGATGGAATTGAAAATCCTTTGACTGAAAATTTAGATTTTACAAATCCCAAAGGACATCCATTATACATCATTTGGTTGCTTAGAAATTTTTTTAAAATAACTGTTGAAGGAGCACCATGTAGAGCAAGACACAAATGCATTTCTTTATGCTGGAAATAACAAAAATAACGTTGAATGTATTTTATTTCACCGTGCATATTAAAAATGAAAATGAAATCTTAAAGGATCAAAGCGCTCAACTACATTCGATCGATGAGAAGAAAACGGTGGCGATCTGATGCACATTCGAAGCCCGTCACTCTCTGATGCAGAACTACTACAGAGCTCTCTGCGTCATCGAGCCCGGAATCCCCATTTCCAATGCTATCATGGACGTCCACAAAATATAGGCGATCTATAACAACCCTGCAGCGCGGCATTATATGCTGCATTTGGTCATGTATAAATGCGGCATTTATACACGACCAAGTGCTGCTTCATCTGGTAGTTTATAAATGTAGCATATAATACTTAATCGTCTGGGGTGGTTATTGATGGAGTAGGTTAACTTGCAAACAAATAGATTTATTTTTGAGAAAAAAAAAAAAAAGGGTTTGAATCCAGTTATATTTTTAGGAGTAATTTGAGTTTTGATGGATCAAAGTTCCATGTATTTTTGTAAGGTAGCTAGAGAGGTAGTGGGGGGCAGAGAGTCCATAGTGATAATAGTAGAGGTCATTCAATGTAAGGTGGACTAGGTCCACTATATTATTAAATAAGGCCCACTATGGTAGTTAGATATAATGTAACGACCTTCCATTTTGTCACGACATCAAGCCTCACATAACAAGTGCAATTTTATTTTTTATTTTTTTATTTTTTTTTAGTGGGTGTGTGTGTAGGAAGGTAAACATGACATTATACTCAACAACGCAACATGACGACGAACACCACGTAAGCAACTCACGCAACAACAACATGACGACCTAACAAGAATAAGAATGACTACCCACCCGTCCTACTCTGCAATGGTTAGGACCTCCAGGACACATAAGCAACACTCATGCCCAGGTTCCCATCAATTTTGACCATTTAAGGTCTTAGGGTTGACGACTATTCTGAGGAACAAGGAGATGTCTACATCCCACCCGACACAAGCAGACCAAGCCAATGAGCAAAGGACAATCATTAATTATAATAACAACAACTCCCTCAATGGAAGGCGCAAGCTAAAAACGAGTTCGTCGATATCCCAATCAATTGTCGAGTCAAGCTAGTCAATAATTATAGTCTATTTTAATCATCCATTACGAGCCCAACTTAGCATGTCTATAATGCAAAATAACATTAAGATACAACCTAAATTAAGTGAAGCATTTGTTGTGACATAAAGTGTTAATACCTAAAACCTATTATATAACTTATTGAAAATAACTAAGGTGAATTCCTTATTCCATCAATTAAATTCGTGGTGCAAGGTAATCAATTACATATTCAATCCCACATCCTAAAATTTCATGGTGCATAAATTCTAATATATACATACAATTTGACCATACGTCAGCATCTCTTAATGGCGCAAGAGTAACTCACTCTTTTTTAAAAGCGCTAAAAGAACAATTACATAATCAATCATGCCTCTCATTATTCATGACGCAATACAACTATCAATTAATTCAGGGAGCAAACAAATTAAGAGCTACATAACCATGACTCCAACTGTTAAGGTCCTAGCCCGCACATGGGTAGATTAATGTATTCGGATGTAATAAAGGTCAATATTAATAAGACCTTTCAATAAAAGAGAATTAGGCGGATGTAAGAAGACCTAATA
>JZKD02S0092231.1:71137-92949 GCA_000966675.3 Picea glauca | reverse complement strand
GCCCCCTCGAAGAGGCCTGTGAACATTGCTATCTGAATCAAGTGTTATTTCTGTTCAAGTGCTATTTCTATTGCTATTTCGTATATCATTTTTGCGTATTGTGAAGATTATGCTGTATATTTCACTGTTATTATGTTATTTCTAGCATTTCATTTCTGTTCTGCATATTTTATATATCTGGTATCTTGCACCAACAATTCTCCATTCATTTTTCCATTTTTGATGATATTCTTAATATGGTGCACAATTTGATCTATGACAAAATTTAAAGTAGATAGACATATAAATCTAGTTCAGTTCTAAACATAAAGATTCTTTCTTTTTATTTATCTTATTTATTTTTTTCTTGGCATATGTCTAAATTATAAACTAGTAGGGGTGTTTTATTTTTACTAAATTTGATCACCTTATTCATTTAAAATAAAATAAAAAGCAAAAAGGTAAACTTGTTTGATTTACGAAGAGACACCTTGAATTGGGATAAAACTTGAAAATAAGGTCAGGATTAGTAATTCCCAAAACTAACACCCCATACACCGAAATCCATTGCTATAACTGTCATTTAATAAATTACTGCAATTTCCAACTGTCATTTCAATTCCCATTAGTAAATTACTGTCGTTTTAACTATCATTAATAATTTGCTGCTATTACAACTGTCAATTAGTAAAATTTCGGTCAATGAAAATTTTCTGCCCTCACCAGGACGTCTCATAGATCATTGAAGGTGTGTGGCTTGAGAAAAGGGGTTACAAGGCAGGTGGATCGAGGATTCACTAGCGCTAAAATTAAATTAAGAGTAACACTTCCACAGTGGAAACTTCATTATCACAGTAAGAATTCAACCTAGATATAATTCATGCTTTAAATAAAATTTTATGAGTTTTACTTGAGTTAACATCCAGTTCGCTACAGTTTATCAGTGGAAGAAAATGGTTGAGAGTTAATAGGAGAATGGCTCTAGGTTATATCAAGAAAATCGCATGGAAACCCACTACTTGCTATTCAACGCACATAAAAATCACCTATGAAATGTACAGATTGGAAGAGGTAGATTGGTAGGCCAGAAGTAGGAAAACGTAGGGAAACACCTTTAATTAAATATCAAAGAGGCAGAGGGTAAACCGCAGGTTAGAAGTAATGAACGCAAGGACAAATGTTCCGTAGCGTTAAATGGTAGACCAGAAGTATGTAAGCAAATAATATACCCAGTAAATTGCCAGGGATTTGTATCAACGCAGACTTGAATTTGCCAGGAACGCATCAAATGCAATAAACACATTTCATTTCATTTTCGTTTCAGGTTTTGCAATAATAGCTATCTATCAATGAATTCAGATATGCATGTGTACACAATACGCAGACTTAGAATTTACCAGGATTGTCTCAACGCAATAGACTCATTTCATTTCATTTTCGTTTCAGGCTTTACAACAATAGCGATCTATCAATGAATTCAGCTATTCATGTGTACAAACAATATGTAGACATAGAATTTAATTGTTTCTCAAGCTTCAGGATGCCAAAATGAAAATGCAGACAGGAATCCATTGGTTTCCCAACACCAGAATACCAAATGTAAAAAGAAAAATGCCGACATGAAGTCATTTCTTTTTTCCAGAATACCCATACCACACATCATTATATATAATTTTTTTGTCACTCAAATCGCTACCACTAGAATGGTAACAAACATATGTAAAAAATAATCACTTTTAATATATTTATAATGGTCGGGCCATGAAACATCGAGTAATCAACTCCTTGATATCCCAAAGCGGAGCATAAAATTGTTGTCTCAAGTTAAAATGTAGGTGTGAGGTCAATTGCAGACAAGGTAGGGATGATCAATCAAGTGCATAACTAGACCAACAAGGACGCAAGGAAATCCATACACAAGGGCACTTTTCCTAGAATGCACAACTCAACAATCAGCCAAAGACAATAATGGAGGTAGACGGCTAATAGGTGCATCCTTCAAGTGCGTCCTTCGTTGATCATCCTTGCATAGAAAAGAAGGGCATTGAGATCCATAGGTCTTTTAACGCTAAGGCGATGACCGTAGATCAGGCTCCTAGCCAACTGCTCAGGCAAGGAATAGTGAGCTAGGGACAAAGGCAAAACAATCGCATGGGTCACAGTCAAACCACAGGGCTATCAAGTGATGCGGGAACGAAGGCCATGGGAGTCAACAATTATCGAGCTAGGCTAAGCAAATTTCAGTTATTAAATTTTAAAGATAACTCAGTTTACTTCTCCACTAAATACGCAGATCCAAGCATAAGTCCTAATACATTCTACCATACAAAAATGAAAAGCGTATCGTTTCCTGATTGCCCGCTCCGACTGGTGTCCCGCGTGCTCCGTGCAACTCCCGCTCGCTGACCATCGAGACTTCACTGGTACCTCCTAGCCAATGCTAAGGGTACTCTTCTTTACCCTTAGCCCCTCGAGCAGTAAAGGGGCCATACACTCTTGTCCAGAGATTTCGACTAGCTCCCAGCACGCCTCACAAGGCCGAGCTACCACTCCTCACCGAGCTGGGTGTCCCAACTCCCACAAGTTAAGTCAGTCAAGTGAATATTTCTGCAGCGTAACATTACGCAAACAGAAGATGATCCTTCATCCTTATCCTTCTTTCATTTTATAGAGTTTCGAACTTCCTTTCTTTCCTAAAATCTCATTTAATTAAAGTTTTAAAAATAAATTTCCAAAATTCTTCTTCGTACAAGTGTCATCCATCCCCTTCATTCCTTCATAAATTAATTTCTTTGATTTATTAATTATCTTTATTTCCCTCACTCACCTAGAGTTTCTCCTAGAATCACTCCTAGGTGTCCCCAAATTCTCTTACAGGTTTTAAAGGCTTTCCCTATTATGAAATTGCTAATTCAGTTTAAAATCAGAAAGTTATTAAATGGTAGATTCTTTACTAAGTTGACTTTCCTCTTTTTCCCTTAAGTTCCCCTTTTTCCCTTTTTATGTTACCTCTTTTCCCTAATTTCCTAATTTTTTTTATTTTCCCTCTTTCCCCTTTTTACTTAGAACTCAAAAATGAAGGTGTGAAAATTAATCCTTTTTCCCTTTTCTTATTTAATTAGTATATTTTAATTTATTAAGGTAATAAAAAAATTAATTCTCTTTTTAATTTTTAATCCAACATAAAAAAAATTGAAATAATTCATTTCTTACTCCCTTCATGTTACAAGATTTAACGAAGATCATAATTATTATTCATGTGGATTTTATTTTTATTATCATTATTATTATTATTATTATTTAGAGAGATAAAATTTACCACTGGCATAGTTTAGACTTAAACCTTAAATTTTCGTATTGGGCGATATTTAATTAGAGAATTTGTTTTAAAAATACTTAACACGTTATTTGTCCTAAGGCCATCTAGGTTCATTCCTCTATCATCAACAATGCGACGTGCCCTTCAGGGCACACTAGGTGCTCCAAGGGTGTCACTCGCCTCATCTGTTCCCTTGTGTAATGTGCCCTTCGGGACGCATTACGTGCTCCAAGGGTGCCACTCGCCACTCTCCATTTTTCTTGCGTGACCTGCCCTTCAGGACATACCACATGCTCCAAGGGTGCCACTCACCTCTTGACTAACTTGGTAGACATCAATAACCCTTGGAGGCAATAATCCGCCAAGTGAACTTGTGGGAGACTAAGGGCCTCTAAGGAATAAGTCCCCCACCTTATTGCGCGCCCCTTAGAATCATCGTGAGCACCTGTCGCAGTCTACCCTCACGACATCGTGGGTCCTCTCGAACTAGGTAATCGTTAACCTACAGTTCGAGCCACAGTGGGAGTGTTAGTAGGTTGTGGCAGGGTTGTTGTCCACACCTCTCCCTCAACATATTTGGTAGTCGTGCTCAACCCCTTTACTCCATATGTGAGTCTGGTCGGCAAGCTATTGTCAGCCTGCATCATCAACAAATCATGTTAGAACATATCCATATCATATCCTCTAATCAGAAGCATTGAAATCACAGTGAAACAATCAAACCCCAAATGGTACACTCCCCGACTCGATCCGGATTCCAAGGGGTTCCATCGATGCCTCGACATCCTCTAGGTCCATAATCCTGCACACTCAGTAAAATCGAGTCAATAGCACTTGTCTATGTCGAGGCGGAAAAACAACATGTCATCATCCCATAATGCCGCATAATCAAAATCAAAAGTTTTAATAGCATAATAATCCAGATCACTTGCGAGCAAGTGTCCTCAAAGAATAAGTTCGCTCAGTGCACTAGAGCGGGATGTTACATACACCCCCCTCTTGGTCTAAACTTCGTCCCAAAGTTTCACAGTATATATGCCAAAATAAAGTGTATCACAGTATCAGATGTCTATCTATCAAACAAAAATGGAAATTGTTGGCGCATATCATATGCGTCCTCCTAGGTCACTGAGTGTGGACTATAATTTCCCCACTAGACCTTGACATGATCTATAGTTCGACGTCGTAGCTGTCGAACACGATGATCCAAGATGCGGACTGGCTCAGTCGTGAGCGCCCCCTCTTCCGACACCTGCAAGGAACTCATGTCAATAACATGTGTAGGATCACTAATATAATGTCTCAAAACAGATACATGAAAAACATCGTGCATACGCCTCAAAGAATCAGGCAAGGCTAGTCAATAGGCCACGGGACCCTTTCTCTCCACAATCTCGAAAGGTCCCACGAACCTAGGAGAGAGTTTAGCTCCCTTCCCAAACTTGATTGAACTCTTATGCGGTTTAACCCGCAAGAAGACAAGATCATTGACCTCGTAACTACGGTCGACATGGCGTGCATCGACATAAGTCTTATGTCTATCATGCGCTTCTTTAATCCTTAGTATTATTGTTTTCATTTGCTCTTCCATTTCTTGGATTGCTTCTGGTCCCACCAGGACCCTATCCTCAAGTCGATCCCAACTCAAAGGTGTCTGACACGGTCGCCCGTAAAGAAACTCAAAAGGTGCCATCTTAATGGTGCTTTGGTAATTGTTGTTGTAAGTGAACTCCACTAGTGGCAAGAATTCTTCCCAATCCTTTTATTGGTCTATCACCTACATGCGCAACATGTCCTCCAAGGTCTGGTTCACTCATTCGGTCTATCCGTTAGTCTCCAGGTGATACGCAGTATTAAAGTTAAGTTGGATTCCCAAGGAATCTTGGAAATTCGTCCAAAATCGTCCAGTAAACAACGATCCCCGATCGGATATAATCCTCTTAGGCATGCCATGCAGCCTCACAATCTCACTGATGAAAACTCTAGCTATGTCAGGTGCCTAATACGTCATACGCACAGGAATAAAGTGAGCACTCTTCGTTAGAGTGTCTACTACTATGAAAATTGAGTCATGTCTCCTTGTCGTTAGTGGCAATCCAACAATAAAATCCATCGAAATAACCTCCCATTTCAATTCTAGAATAGCATCTGGTTGTAGTAATCCTACTGGGTGTCTATGTTCAGCCTTTACCTGTTGACATTCTAGACATCTGGCCACATAGTTAACTATGTATGCCTTCATTCCCTTCTAGAAGAATAAGGGTTTAAGGTCTGCCCTCATCTTCATGACTCCCGGGTGAGCCATGTAAACTGCTCTATGAGCCTCGCTCAGGATCAACATCCTCAACTCATCGTTCGACGGTACGTAGATCCGACTTTTAAACCTCAATAATCCATCTCTATCAAACGAAAATCCTTCAAATCATGGTATCATCATTGTGTTTTGTCCGATAAAACCCTCGACCTCTTTGTACCAATCATCATCACGCTGTAAAGTTAGAATCTTTTCACGTAGATTCATCTGAAGAGGCAACACCAAAAAGATGTGTGGTCTCTGACTCACTGTTCCTTTTATGTAAGTAATCTCGAAGTCGTACTCGCTAAGAAATTCCGACCAATGTCATTGTCGCACGTTCAGGTCGCTTTGCGTAAAGATGTGATGTACTCCACAATGGTCAGTCCTTAGTTCAAATTTTCGTCCAACAAGGTAGTGTCTCCAAACCTTCAAGGCATATCCGATGGCTAACAACTCCAAATCGTGCGTCGCGTAGTTCTCCTCATGCCTTCTCAGTTTCCTCGAAATGTAAGCGATCACTCATTTGTCTTGCATCAAGACTCCACCTAAGCCTTCCTTGGATGCGTCAGTGCATACCAAGAAGTCTGCATCCATGTCAGGGACCTTTAGTATCGGTGTTGTTGTCAACAACTCCTTGAGCCTCTAAAATGCTTCCGTGCATTTCTCGGTCCAAACAAACTTCTTGTTTTTCTTCTGCAATTCTGTGATCAGATTGGCTATCTTCGAAAACCCCTCGACGAACCGTCGATAGTATCCTTCCAAACCCATGAAGCTACACACTTCCAGGACATTCATCGGCGCAAGCCATTCCATAATAGCCTCGACCTTGGCTGGATCCACGGCGATGCCATTGTCAGAGATGACATGCCCTAAGTAGTGAATCTTCATTTGATAAAATGAATATTTGGACAACTTCCCATACAATTTGTGCTCTTGAAAATAGTGTAGTACCAAGCGCAAGTGCTTGTCATGCTCCTCCATCATCCGAGAGTAGATCAAAATATTGTCAATGAATACTTGGATGAACTTGTCCAAGTACTCGCAGAACACCCCATTTATCAAACTCATAAATACCCTCGGGGCATTTGTCAGTCCAAACGGTAAAATAGTAAACTTGTAATGTCCAAACCTCGTCTTAAAGGCGGTCTTATGGATGTCATCTTCCTTAATCCATAACTGGTGGTATCCTGATCGCAAGTCGATCTTTGAAAACACCATTGTGCCCTTCATTTGATCGAACAGATCATCAATTCTCGACAATGGATACTGATTCTTGATCGTGGCCTTGTTCAATTGACTATAGTCAATGTAGAGCCTCCACGACCCATCCTTCTTTCGTATGAAAATAACAGGTGCACCCCACGGTGACACACTAGGACGTATCGGTCCCAAGCCTAGAAACTCCTTCAGTTGCATTTTCAACTCTTGTAACTCCAGGGTCAGCATCCGATAAGGCGTTCTTGCTATCGGTTCAGTCCCTAGCTTTAGGTCTATGGTAAATTCCAATTTTCTCTCTGGTGGCATCCTAGGTAACTCCTCTGGAAATACGTCTGCAAACTCTCTCACCACCGGAAGGTGTTCTAGACCTTCCGCTACTCCCTTCTCGTTTAACGCAAGGATCGCATAAAGCTTACATACCTTGCACATGCTCTTCTGAAGTTGCAAGGAAGAAATGAACCTCAGGGAAATTCTCTGGTTCCGCCCTACAATCACACGTCTTTGTCCCTCGTCATCGACCAAGCTCAACGGTTTCATCTTACAATTGAGTATCGCCTCATGTAATTCCAACCAGTCCATACCAATCACGACGTCATAAGATCCTAAGATCATGACGTATAGGTTAGCCCTGGTGACAAACTCTCCCAGGTTAAGGATACATCTCGTAACCTTTCCTCCAACCTTTTGTTTGGCTCCTGAAGCCATCTCTACGAAGCTAAACTCATTATGTTCGATTGCCTTTACCTTAATCCTTTTTAGCGCTGCACCAGAAATGAAACTCTCGGTAGCACCAAGATCTATCAAAATACTAAGGGTCTGGTTAGCGACGGTACCTATCGTCTCAAGCACAGTCAACTGATGCTCTGCCTGGCGTTTATTCACCATTGCATGAATCCGATGGGCCTT
The DNA here is from genome assembly GCA_000966675.3 of Picea glauca. NCBI lineage: Eukaryota > Viridiplantae > Streptophyta > Pinopsida > Pinales > Pinaceae > Picea > Picea glauca. The sequence continues at coordinate 85,231 of JZKD02S0092231.1, read as the reverse complement.
GCCCATTTCTCCCACGGTAGTGGGTCCAGCTGATCCGGATGCTCTAGTCCTCTCCACTGGCCAGTTGCGATGGTAGTGTGGCTCTCAACACGTTCAACATCCCTTCTTCATCCCAGTAGTCCTAGTACCCGAAGTAGAGGATGATGGCCCATCGGCCTGAAATCCTAGTCTGTTCTGTTGAACAGGCCAAAACTGTTGCTACAGCGGTCGACGCTGTTGTTGATGTTGTGGTCCCCGATAATGTGTCCGCTGCTGAGGCATTGGTCACCGAGGTGTAGTGAAAGTGGATACCCTATGGAAGCCACGATATCCTGGCGTATGTCTGGCCAGTGTCTGATGTTGTTGTTCTCCAAATGACACATTCCCTGCTCGTCTCATGGAGTCCTAGTCTGACCCCCGTTGATAAGCTCCTCCTCCACTATGACAGCCTTCTAGACGACATCATGCAAGGTTTGAGGCATCAAAACCCTGACCTTTGCACGTATGTTGTCGTTAAGGCTGAACATGAACCTGTTGACCTTAAGTTTCTCAGTGTTAAGGTGTGGAGCATACCGGAGCAGCTCCATAAAACGGGCCTCGTACTCGGGCACCGTACGACCTCCCTGTCGTAAGGCATTGAATTCATTGAGCTGACGCTCAATGAATTCCTCTGAAAGGTACCTCTCTCGGAACCGTTCCTCGAACAGTTCCCATGACACGTCTTCGACGGCCATGTTCAGCTGCGGTAGGAGCGTCTTCCACCATAGAAGAGCGCTCCCCTTCAGTTGAAAGACCGCCATGCATACCTTCATGTTGGAGGTATAATCGCGAAGTACGAAGCACATCGCCATGTTCTCCAACCATGCCTCGGCGGCTGTGTCGTCCAGAGCACCAAAGAACTTAGGAAATTTGACCTTCTCAAGTTCACGATGAATGATACCAGTACCGACCAGAGTGCATGGCGGAACCTCAGCGGGTCTCGGTGCCCTGGCCTCATCTCTGTCCAAACGGTTGATCAGTGCCTTGGACATGCGCTGAAAAGATCTCATCATTCCTACTACATCACCAACTTCTATCTGCTCATGTCCGAGAACCTGCTCGTCTCCCTGGGGATTAGACCCCTCAGGTGTGGATGCTACTGGAGGTGTCGCGCCTCCTCCCCTAGCACCCCGTCGTCTGCCTCCGCGGCGTCCTCTAACCATGATTACCTGCACGCACACAAGTCAACTCAATTAGTGACCTTATAATCAAATCATGTCAACGAAATCCGTAGCGATCCCATGACATGGGTTGAACCTTCTCTGATACCATATGTAATGAACCTCCCGTTTTGTCATGACATCAAGCCTCACATAACAAGTGAAAAAAAAAAAAAAAAAAAAATTTAGTGGGTGTGTGTGTATAAAGGTAAACATGACATTATACTCAACAATGCAACACGACGACGAACACCACACAAGAAACTCACGCAACAACAACATGATGACCTAACAAGAATAAGAATGACTACCTGCCCGTCCTGTTAGCAACAATTCTTGTCTTGGGTGTAAGAGTATCCAGGTCTATAGGCTGCACGACAAGCGCCCAAGCATAGCACAGAAAAATCTCGTTTCTGGTTACCAATCAAGTGAGCGGGTGAAGTTAGGTTGTCAATGACCAAGATCCATCTATAGAGCAGATCGACGATCGGTGGGTAATCGCGGTTAGCATAGTTGCACCAGGATTAGCGCAATGGATAGCGCTTATATATCACCAAAAAGATCTCAGTCATCCATCCTGGAGGAGTATGTGGCACACAATCGAGCTCTATCGCCACTTTGCCCTTTGTGACTTCAAGACACAAGGACCAGCCTCCTCCCATCCCTGAGACGTGAAGTACTGAAGGCGTTCGGGTTTTGGGCCCACAATATTGTCGGAGCAATCTCAGTTGTCCATCAAAGGGGACACGTGGTGCGCGATTAGGATCTATCGCCTTTTCGCGTATCGCGATTTTGGAGGATGAGGACCAACCTCCTCCCAACCGCGAGACGCGAAGTGCCGAATGCGTCCGGGACCCGGGCCCACAATCTCACCGAAATGATCCAGGTTGTCCATCCCAAAGGAGCACATGGCACGTGATCGGGCTTTGTCGTAGCTTCATCCATTGCGAATTTGAAACATCTTTTCTCTGCAGCTGGGATCCCCGAAACACAAAGTGCCGAAGGTGCCCAGTGTTGCAACTTCAGACATCATGATTTTGAAATGCAGGGGTCTCCCTCCTCCCATTCGTGATACGCGATATGCAAAAACACCTTGGGCACGGGCCCACGGTCACAGTGCAAGGTCGTATGGGTTTTAGTCACCAAGGGTCCTGAATGCTAGAATGAGGGAATTTCTTGAAAAGAGGAGGATTGAAGTGCCTTAGAAAAGGGCTCCGGGTCATGACTATGGGGTACCATGAGGGAAGCCAGCCTCCCAAGCTCGGAAAGCGAGCGTGTGGTCATCTCTTGTGCTCGAAGTGTTAGTTTCTTACCATAGAAAGGTGTGATTAATGAAAAGCAGGTTGGTAGATGAAACTTCAGTTCTGGCCATGAATGTGAGGCATGGAGGTTCTCGCAAGCAGTCTACCCAATATCGTCTAGTGTGCAGGTTGATATGAAAGTCCCATGCCGATCTGATGTTCTCGTCTGACCAAAGAACCTGCACACGATAGGTTGGACTTTAATGTCTCAGCTACCCTGTTGATGCCAAGGGAAGCGCACTGCTTTGAGTATATATTCTCAATTATTGTATTTTTGCAAGCATCGATAGTTGAGCTAGACTCCTGATTGTAAAGTTTGATGAAGCACTAATTTCTCTGGTTATGTAGAAGAACATTTGAGACTTCTTGCCTTATGAATGTCAGCCTCTTTCCATCTCTCTGTGTACACTGTGTTAGAACAGCTCGGAATTGGAGGATCCAATCGAGTTGCGTTGTTATAGGATGATGTATGTTGGATCACTATAATAGTTGTATTGTTTCTAATCAGTTCTTGTATTTTCTCAACGCTGAATGATTTGGAATTGGAAGATCCAACCAAGTCACCCTTCAGTTCCTCGAAACTCTGAACCAAGAGGATATTTTGTTTTGAGTTTTTCCTCTTCAAGCTAATGAAAGGCCTGATGCCCAAAGCACTCTTGCTCACTCATCTCACTAAGTCTTCCATTTGCTCATTTTATAATCAACTCACTGATGAAAGTTGGATCAAGACCTCCTTTGTTTTTCTACATACCCAGCCCGGTTTTCTGAGTTCGAGCGATATTTTCTCGAGTCTCTATCCATCTGATCACCCCTTTAAAACAAATCGTGACATAAAACTGATGGGCATCGGGATCTTCTCCTGCTGCAATCCATAAGTGACTTCCAACACCAACATTTCTGGTGTCGTTTTCACAGATGAAGTTGAAAATTTTCCCCGAGATTGAACGACATTGAGCCTCTGATTCTGAAGGTGAATCAGGCATCAGAGCCTTTGAAGATTTCTACTATGCACCTAGCGACTCCATTGTGATGACTCCACTGGAACGAACTTGTTTTTTTAGTTGTGGCTTCCAGAGGCAGATACACGCGGTCTCATCCACAGCTGCCTCTAGCTACACCTGTAGTTGATCCGGAGGTGATTTTCAGAAAAGGAAAGGCCTCTGAAGGAGAAACTTCCACCACTGAACCAGGTAATCTGACATCTCCTTCTGTAGAAACTTCATTTTCTTCTCCTCAGCTTCCTAGCAGACCTTTTTCTGAAGTTTCCCGTTTCCTGAATTTCGGGAGTGTTCTTGCTGAGTTTTCCCCTCCCGGTCTGGGATTGGAGGGAGAAATCCTTGTCACTCCCCTTTCCCCAGAAGCTCTACCTTGGCGTGGAACTAGGACCACAAGAGACTTCCCCACTCCTAGATTTACCACTCCTCCTCTTGTTACTGTTGCCACTTTTTCACAGAGAGAAGCATCTGTTGACTCAAGCCTGTTAGCCTTCTCCCTAAATCCCCCATTGTTTCCTGGAAGCTCATTCCCAGTATCCCCTTCTCGAACTCATTCCCCTTCGAGTTCTCCTCCGCCTAATATCCCTATGGTAGGAGCAAATCCCCCTATGAACAGAATGGAGGCTATTATAGTTGCTAGATACTCTCCCCTTGTGTTACCTCAGCCTCTCAATGCCCTTCCAGCGGATGGCTACCTCAAGCAGCTACCCAAGTTTACAGGTGAGGGGGACATAACTGCAGAAGAACACCTTGAAGACTTCTACAGTTTTACAGACGTTCATGTTATCATGCATGTAGATGTATGGATGAGGATTTTTGTCCATAGTCTTGAAGGCGAGGCTAGAAAATGGTTTAGGGCCTTGCCTCCTAGATCTATTAATGGGATTGAGGCTCTGGATAATGCCTTTTTGAGACAGTGGGGAGACAAAAAGGACTTCATGTATTACATGACAAAGTTTGGATCTTTAAAGAGAAAGGAAGGAGAGTCTGTTTCTGACTTCTCCAAAAGATTTAACAAAATGTACAATAAAATCCCCGTTGAGATTAAACCCTCAGAAGCCTCTGCAAAGATCACTTATGCTAGCGCTTTTGATTCTGATTTCTGCCTTCTATTGAGGAAAAGGAGAGCCACCGCTCTGGCGCACATACAGGACACGGCCGTAGAAGTAGAGTCTAATTTATTGGTTTTTGACCGACTCAGGAGTAAGGCTGACAGAGACATACCCGGGAGGATACCTTAAGCCTCCTCATCCTATTCCTCTCCCCTTCCTCCTCAAATGGATGACGTAACTAAAGTGATGAAATATCTCTCGGCTAGGATGGAAAAGTGGGAGTTAGAGGGGAAGCCCATGTACAAAAACCCCTAGAATACTAATAATAGAGGTTTCAGGAGGCCTGGTAACAATATGCCACAGACTTTGCCAAAGGAACAAAGAAGCAGAGACAGGGATGATCAGAGGATTCAGACCCCTCTCCAGAATAGCCTAGTTGCTCATGAAGAAGGGGAGGAGGTGGATGAACTCGACCCTGAGATCCACTGCATTGAGGAAACTTCCTCGTTTCCTCATTTGACTCAATCTACATATGAATAATCCCTTATCAACACTCAAATCAATGAGTTGAGTAAAGGGGAAAAGGCCAGCAACACTCCTAGAAGATACCATCTCAGGTCAAAAAAGAAAGAAGGGAATTTTGATAGCCAGGATCAGCCCCTCATAGTGGAAAGGCCTACTAAAGCTGCAACAACCACTACTAAAGAGAAGAAAACTCAGAATGCTTTGCCAGCAGCCGAGGAACCTATCTCCGCGGTAAGGGAAGCTCCAAAGTCTCTCTCCCCCTTCAGTTTTGAGCATGAGATTCAGAAAATTAGAATTCCTGTACCCCTATACGAACTAGTGAAAATGAAGATTTCAAAAGGTCCCTCTCCAAGCTGCTACAATCTGATCCCCCCCATCCTTCCACGGACTCAATAAACCTCCAAGATGAAAATCCAACAGTCGTCCTAGGTCCCATGGTAGAACATAGAGATGATTCATCCCCTCCTTTCTACACATCCTTGAACATACATGATAAAGTGTTGCACAACTGCCTCATGGATTCAGGGGCTTCCCATAACCTTATGCCTAAAATAGTCATGGAATAATTGGGACTGGAAGTGACAAGGGCTTATCATGATTTGTACTCTTTTGATTCAAGGAGGGTGCAATGTCTTGGAGTCATCAAAGACTTTGCGGTCTCTCTATTTCAGCTACCAATGAAGAGTGTGGTCATGGACATTGTAGTGGCCGACATTCCTCCCAAGTTTGGCATGCTATTGTCAACATCTTGGATTAAAAATCTTGGAGGAACATTACAGATGGATCTCACATATGCTACTATTCTAGTCTTTGGAGGGGAACATAGGAGGTTGTACAGAGAAGCCCGGCTAGCCTATATTGTCAGTGATGAAGCAAACCCCACCAATCATCCCATCTTTGCACTGGACATTGATTTGGGGTCTAGTTTATTGCAGATCACCGATGCTCCTGAAGCCCCTTTCCAAATCAGAAAAAAACCCTTATTTGATCATGGGACACCTCCTCCAAACACCTCCATTTGGAAGAAAAAAAAATGACGGAGCTTCTTCTAGCGAAGGCATTGGCGCTGGAGTGGTTTTCATGTCACCTTCTCAAGAGACCATCTCCCTGTCATACAAGATGGAATTTGAAACCACCAACAATGTGGCAGAGTATGAAGCTCTTGTTCTGGGTATGAGGGCCGCAAAAGAAATGGGAATAAGGGAGATGGCATTGTTCGGAGATGTGGAATTGATAATCCAACAAGTCAGGAATGTCTATCAGGCCAAGCATCCTTGGCTCAGAAGTTACAAGAACGAGGTATGGGACTTGATTGATAATTTTTTCTCAGCTTTCAACATTTCTTTTGTCCCAAGGGAAGATAATGTTGTGGCCGATTCTTTAGTTGTTTCATCTAGTTGGTTCAAGATCCCTCTGTTGTCTATGGTCAAATATGATGTTGAGATAAAATATAGGCCCTCTGTACCAGACAATGTCAAGCATTGGAAGATATTCGATGATGATCTTGAAATCGAAAAATTTCTCCAATCTATTGATGAATTTTCTGCATTGCACATTGATCAGGATCCTGACCTTGAAGGTGACCATTACCCTGAGGTGTTTTTAAATGAAATTTCTAATCACCAGATTATTCAGCTGCCTAGCAATCACATTCCGAGGGGACTAGTCCCTTTAGAAACATTGTTTGATGGGAATGATGTGGCAGTAAAGGGTAAGATTTCAGGTGAAGATGCTGACACAGCTGAGTGCAACATTGGCACACAGGAGGAGCCTAAGTTTGTCAAGTTGTCAAGCATCCTAACCCAAGAACAGAAGGCCAAATACACTAAACTATTAAGAGAATTTGCTGATGTGTTTGCGTGGACCTATGAAGACCTCAAGACATATGACATATATGTCATTGAACACAAGATCCCACTGAAGGAAGAGGCTAAACCATTTAGGCAGAAGCTAAGACAGATAAATCCCATGCTGTTGCCTGTCATGGAAAATGAAGTGAGGAAGTTGTTAGATGCCCAAATCATTGTCCCCTTGAGATATTCTGAATGGGTGGCCAATTTGGTCCTGGTCAGAAAGAAAAGTGGAGAAATTAGGCTCTGTGTCGATTTCAGGAACCTGAACAGGAGCTCAAAGAAAGACAACTATCCCCTGCCCAACATGGAACACATATTGCAGAGGGTAACTAGTGCATCCAGGATATCCATGATTGATGGATTTTCTGGCTATAATCAGATATCGGTCATGCCAGAGGACAGGGAAAAGACAACCTTCACCACTCCTTGGGGCACTTTCATGTATGCCAAAATGCCTTTTGGATTGATGAATGTAGGAGCAACATTTCAGTGGGCCATGGATATAGCCTTAATCAGGGAAAAAGATCAATTTGTGGTGATCTATCTGGATGACATCACAGTCTTCTCTAGGTCTGACCAAGAGCACCGCTGTCATTTAAGAAAAGTGTTCTTGAAGTGTCGGAGGTTTGGCCTATCCTTAAACCCCAAAAAATCTTTGTTTGTTATGAAGGAGGGGAAATTGTTAGGTCATATAGTATCAACAAAAGGAGTGAGAATTGATCCTATTAGAGTAGAGGCAATTCAGACCCTATCACTTCCTAGGTCTAAAAAGGAAGTCCAGGCATTTCTAGGAAAGATTAACTTTCTGAGGAGGTTCGTCTCAAATTTTGTTGAGTTGGTGAAACACATCACAGCCATGCTCAAAAAAGGGAATGAAGTGAAATGGACCGCTAAATCCAGGGAATCTTTTATCCAAATAAAAAGGGCATTGACTAAGGCACCTGTGTTGATCAATCCTGACTATTCCAAAGACTTCCTAGTCTTTTCTTTCGATTCTTTTGATACAGTAGTGGCGGTCTTATTGCAGAAAAATGAGGAAGGGAAAGAGAAACCCATTGCCTTCTTTAGTAAAGAATTAAGGGATGCATAAATTAGGTACGAAATCATGGAGAAACGGGCCTATGCCTTGGTGAAATCTCTCAAATCTTTTAGATTCTATGTCTTGCACTCAAAAGTGACCACATACGTTCCTTCGACCTCTGTGAAGGACATCCTTGTACAACCCAACATAGATGGGAGAAGAGGCAAATGGATTGCTAAGATCTTGGCGTTTGATCTGGAGATCAAGCCCACCAAGTTGGTTAAGGGGGAGGGTTTAACCAAGCTACTGGCCGAATCCAATTACAGAGCCTTGGGGATTAGTCTACTCAATACTTTCTCAGGAACTCAACAAGATGATTCGCCCAGCCAAGGTTCTCAGGATGACTTGCCACTAGCAGAATGTGCCTAGTATCAAGACATCTTGTACTTTCTGCAGGAGTTGAGGCCCCCTAATGGAATGGGTAGAAGTAAGGAAAGGTATTTAAAACTCAAGGCATTCAAATATTGCCTCATTGGCCAAGTCTTGTACTAGAGATACCCTCTAGGGATGTTACTGAAGTGTTTGAACCCACAGGAATCCCAGAAGGTTATATTTGAATTCCATAATGGCCTTTGTGGAGGGCATTATTTTTGGAAGACCACAGCTCACAAAATTCTCATAGTTGGGTACTACTGGCCCACCTTATTCACCGATGTCTGCAGAGAAGTCAGATCTTGCATCAGATGCCAAAAGTTCTCAAGAAAGCAGCAACTTAGGCCACTTCCACTAAAGCCTGTAATGGCTTTAACACCTTTTCAACAGTGGGGGCTGGACTTCATTGGGGAAATCCATCCTCCCTCAAGCGGCCAACACAAATGGATCCTGATTGCAACAAACTATTTCACCAAGTGGATAGAAGCTGCCCCCACCAGAAGTGCATCACACAAAGTAATTATCAGCTTCCTGGAGGATATCATAGCCAGATTTGGTTGTCCCAGCAGGATTGTCATTGACAATGCTGCTTCGTTCAAATCTGAGCCTCTAATTAAGTTCTGTGAGCGGTTCCAGATCTCGCTAATTCACTCCACCCCCTATTATCCTCAAGGAAATGGACTGGTAGAATCTTCCAATAAAAGCCTAATAAATCTCATTAAAAGATTATTGGAAGACAATAAGAGGGCTTGGGATTCAAAGCTCAAATTTTTCCTATGGGCCGATTCAAAGCTCAAATTTTTCCCTGGGCACCTTCCTTTTCATCTGGTTTACGGAACAGAGGCATTTTTTCCCACTCAGCTCGCCTTACCTGTAGCGAAGTTCTTTCAAGAATATGAAGGAGAGCCGGATCATATGGTCAGAAGGATTCATCAGATGGTGGAAATATAACAGATCAGGGAACAGGTGATGGACGCAGCTCATAGTCATCAACAGAAGGTCAAACAGGCCTTTGACAGGAAAGTTAGGAAGAAGGAGTTTGAGATCGGGGATTTGGTGCTTAAGTGGGATGCACCCAGACAAGATAAGGGAAAACACAACAAGTTTGATGCCCTATGGATCGGGCCTTTCAAAATCTCCGAGGTCTTCTCAAATAACACATACAGGTTGCAGGATTTGGAGGGTGAAGAGGTTTTTAATAGCCCAGTAAATGGGCATTTTCTGAAGAAATGTTTTGTTTGAGCCTTAGACGGCTCCTTTGTTTGTAAATATTGTCCTTTTGGTTCTTTGTCTATTTTTATTTTTTGGCTTAGTAAATGACTCCATAGCCCAATAACAAGGCACTGAAGCTGCAAAATGAGTTCTTAGAGAATCGCAGGGATGACTCTATCCCCCATGGAGCCTAAATGTTAGCAACAATTCTTGTCTTGGGCATAAGAGTATCCAGGTCTGCAGGCTGCACAACAAGCGCCAAGAATAGCACAGAAAAATCTCGTTTCTGGTTACCAATCAAGTGAGCGGGTGAAGTTAGGTTGTCAACGGCCAAGATCCATCTATAGAGCAGATCGACGATCGGTGGGTAATCGTGATTAGCAGAGTTGCGCCAGGATTAGCGCAATGGATAGCGCTTATATATCACCAAAAATATCTCATCCGTCCATCCCGGAGGAGTACGTGGCACACAATCGAGCTCTATCGCCACTTCGCCCTTCGTGACTTCAAGACACAAGGACCAACGTCCTCCCATCCCCGAGACGTGAAGTGTCGAAGGCATCTGAGTTTTGGGCCCACAATATTGTTGGAGCAATCTCAGTCGTCCATCGAAGGGGACATGTGGTGCGCGATTACGCTCTATCACCTTTTCACGTATCACGATTTTGGAGGACGAGGACCAGCCTCCTCCCAGCCGCAAGACGCGAAGTGTCGAAGGCATCCAGGACCTGGGCCCACAATCTCGCCGAAATGATCTAGGCTGTCCATCCCGAAGGAGCACATGGCGTGCGATCGGGCTCTGTCGTAGCTTCACCCATCGCAAATTTGAAACACCTTTTCTCTGCAGCTGGGATCCCCGAAACACGAAGTGTCGAAGGCGCCCAGTGTCACAAATTTGGACATCGTAATTTTGAAATGCAGGGGTCTCCCCCCTCCCATTCGCAATACGCGAGATGAGAAAACACCTTGGGCGTGGACCCACGGTCACAGCGCAAGGTCGTATGGGTTTTAGTTACCAAGGGTCCTAAATGCTAGAATGAGGAATTTCCCTAAAATAGGAAGATCGAAGCACCTTAGAAAAAGGCTCCAGGTCATGACCATAAGGTACCACGAGGGAAGCCAGCCTCCCGAGCTCGAAAAGCGAGCGCGTGGTCGTCTCTTGTGCTCGAAGTGTCAATCACTCGCCATAGAAAGGTGCAATTAATGAAAAGCAGGCTGGTAGTTGAAACTTCAGTTCTGGCCATGAATGTGAGGCATGGAGGTTCTGGCAGGCAGTCTGCCCAAGACCGTCCGGTGTGCAGGTTGATCTGAAAGGCCCATGTCGATCTGATGTTCTCGTCCAACCAAAGAACCTACACACGATAGGTTGGACTTTAATGTCTCAGCTACCCTGTTGATGCCAAGGGAAGCGCACTGCTTTGAGTATATATTCTCAATTATTGTATTTTTGTAAGCATCGATGGTTGAGCTAAACTCTCGATTGTAAAGTTTGATGAAGCACTGGTTTCTCTGGTTATGTAGAAGAACATTTGAGACTTCTTGCCTTATGAATGTCAACCTCTTTCCATCTCTCTGTGTACATTGTGTTAGAACAGCTCGGAATTGGAGGATCCAATCGAGTTTCACTGTTATAGGATGATGTATGTTGGATCACTGTAATAGTTGTATTGTTTCTAATCAGTTATTGTATTTTCTCAATGCTGAATGACTTGGAATTGGAAGATCCAGCCAAGTCACCCTTTAGTTCCTCGAAACTCTAAACCAAGAGGATCTTGTGTTCTGAGTTTTTTCTTAATATGGTGCACAATTTGATCTATGACAAAATTTAAAGTAGATAGACATATAAATCTAGTTCAGTTTTAAACATAAAGATTCTTTCTTTTTATTTATCTTATTTATTTTTGTCTTGGCATATGTCTAAAAAAAAAAGGGTTTGAATCTGGTTATATTTTTAGGAGTAATTTGAGTTTTGATGGATCAAAGTTCCATGTATTTTTGTAAGGTAGCTAGAGAGGTAGTGGGGGTGGCAGAGGGCCCATAGTGATAATAGTAGAGTTCATTCAATGTAAGGTGGACTAGGTCCATTTTATTATTAAATAAGGCCCACTATTGTAGTTAGATATAATAAATGGGTAATTAGATATAATAAATGTAAGAGGACTTCTTAGAAGGTTCTACTTACATTTATTATATCTAATTACCCATTTATTATATCTAACTACCATAGTGGGCCTTATTTAATAATATCGTGGACCTAGTCCACCTTACATTGAATTACCTCCACTATTATCACTATGGACCCTCTGGGCCCCCCCACTACCTCTCTAGCTACCTTACAATTTTAAAACTTTATCCAGATATTTTTCCTCATTTTAAATCAACCCAGATGTTAAAAAAATCTATCAGAATTCTGGATTGATCGAAAATTTAAAATAAAACAGTTAAAAAAAATGTCAGAAAAATAATTCTAGAGAGAAGACTATTGCTCCTGAGTTAGCCCACCGTTATTGATCATCCAATGACTTGTACTCGACTCTACGACGAATTTAATACCGTGTTGTGGGATAGTTATTGATCACCAATATTATTTTTTGAACGTCCTCTATGACCTGGAAATGGAGAGCCCGGGTTCCATGAAGCAGAGCTCTGTATGAAATCACAATTGTTATATGTTTTGGTTCTTTTATTAGGAATGACATAAATTTGTATGAAATCACAATTTTTTATTGTTTAAATTATATTTCTGAATGTAGAAAAATTTTGGGGCACTAGATTATATTATACAGAATTAATCACTCAAATCTGAAGATTTAACGATTTCTATATAGATTTCACCCAAAACTAAACAGAAAATAAAATAAAAATAAAAAATCTGAAGATCTAACAATTTCTATATAGATTCCACCCAAAACTAAATAGAAAATATCAAAAAAAACAAAACATAAAACAATTAGATTAGGCCTAATAAAATCAAGAATTCATATTTTTTTAGGTATTCATATTTTTTTTTATTTTTTTTTAAAGAATACTAATTTTAACTTTAATAAATTTAATAAATTGTTAAATCAATAAGCTTAAAGTTAATTATATAGTTCTCTCCTTTAGAAGTTCCATCTAAAAAAAAGTATATATATAGGAATGTAATTTGACAAATAAATAAGTATAAATTTATTTTGTCTAAGCAAATCAAGTAATAACAAAATGAAAACCACTTTGAAATCTTAAATCAATCAATAGATAGTTAATAGTTAAAATCATGTAATAATATGTTCCTTAGTTTCCCATTGCATTTTGGCAATATATGTCATCATTTTGATATCATGGTAGTGATGTACGTCTCGTGCCTTCAAGTTACATACTTACATCATTATTTGTATGTTTCCCCATACTTACATCATTATTTGTATGTTTCCCCATAATGTGCTTGGAAGGTGTTATGACATGATACAAGAGGTACATAGTTTTATTGAAATATAAAGAATATAAGACAAGAAACATTTGAATTCTTATTTATAAGAGTAGAAAATAAGAAAATGTTTACCTAATACTATTTTATGTTTTCCCATAATGTGCTTATGGGGTGTTATGACATGAAACAAGAGGTACATAGTTTTATTGAAATATAAAGAATATAAGACAAGAAACATTTGAATTCTTATTTATAAGAGTAGAAAATAAGAAAATGTTTACCTAATACTATTATTTGTTCATTTATTTTCCGCCTTCAAGTTACACCAACCACAACATACAATATTACACCAACCACAACATACAATATTATTTAAGTTGCATTAACCAACAACAACATATAATATTATTTGTATATTTTCCCATAATATGCTTGTAAGAGTAGAAAATGTTTACCTAACACCATTTGTTTTCTTTCTTCAAATTACACCAACCAGTAACAACATACAACATTATTTATATATTTTCCCATAATGTGCTTGCATGGTGTTATGACATGATACAAGAGGAACATACAACATTATTGGTATATTTTCCCATAATGTGCTTGCATGGTGTTATGACATGATACAAGAGGTACATAGTTTTATTGAAATCTAAAACATATAAAACTAGAAACATTTAAATTTTCATACATGATCTTATTGTTGACAAATGCTAGAGTGATCTAGAAAAAGTTTTTTTTCATTGGCATGTTTACATGTCTTGATATAGTCACATCGAACTTGGTGATGATGAGGGGGTATGTATGAGGCCCCCTTGTTTGTGGGATAAGGGACCTCCGCCCAACGATTTGACTGGTAAAGTCTACGGAGGTATACATACTCTACCCCCTTCTGGATTTGAACTTATGATTACTTAAGAAGAAACACATATTCTTAACCATTAAGCCCACTCACACTGTATTTATTATTTGTATTTTAAAATTTTAAAAAGTAATTGTGATAGGAAATTAATCTATAGATTTGTTTATTAATGTGAAAAGATTTAATTATAGATTTATTTATTAATGTGAAACAGATTTAACAAAAAAAATATTAAGTAAATTTGATTTTTA